>KN889320.1:12291-23400 GCA_000934455.1 Apostichopus parvimensis | reverse complement strand
AGAAACAATACAAGCAGTGACTGTCAAACAACTATGATGTAAATAAACACATAACAACCAATGACAATACCTGTTTTAATATTCCTCAAGTACACCCAGAATTCAAAACTAAAAATAACTGCCATTACCTTCGCTACTAAAACTGGAATCGCAGCAACTATAGTTAGAAATATGAAGAAATACTTTATAACATAGATTGTAATCAAGTTACCTTTCTCATTATCACTGAATTTATTTTTAATATGGCAAAAGGCCTACACATGAGGTGGGAAATAAATGTTTTATGGTATAATATGCTATATAATATAATAGAAGTTCTAATAATGGTCACTGATGGTCTATGCCATTCACAGCTACATCACATATCTCCTTGGCTGAGACTATTTAAACAGTATAGTTAGTCCCCAGTCAATTCCATAGAGTATGCCATTTACAGTTAACAAAAGCTACATAACATATCTCCTTGGCTGAGACTATTTAAACACTATAGTTAGTCCCCGGTCAATTCTATAGAGTATGCCATTTACAGCAAACACAAGCTACATCACATATCTCCTTGACTGAGATATTTAACAGTAAAGTGAGTCCCCAGTCAATTCTATAGAATATGCCATTTACAGTTAACACAAGCTACATCACATATCTCCTTGGCTGAGACTATTTAAACAGTATAGTTAGTCCCTGGTCAATTCCATAGAGTAATTGTCAGAGTGATATCGTCCAGGAAAGTTCTATTGAAAGCAGTTTTAGCGAGCTAAGATTTGAGAACAAAGTTGACATGACGTGTTTCTGTGTATCTTATAATAATCAATCATGTATACACAACACAGCATTGACTTTATAGCTAACAGTAAACCTGAACACGTTTATAACACAATGTTAAGCAGATTTGTTTTCCCATTGATCTTTTCAAGATTTTTGGGAATACCAATTCATTTGGGAGTGTTTTGGAGAAAAGACAAATTAGTTTGTAAAACTTGTTAGGGCTGAATAAGCTCTTTGTTTTAAGTTTGATAAATTTCTGACAGGCTTCGATCCAACAATCATATACATTATGCAAATCCTTAGCTTGACAGGAAAGATTAGGTTTCAAATAATGAAGAAATGTCACAATTTTTTTAAATTGTCAATCGGCTTCTGTATGAGATTATTTTATACCATAAAGTCTCTTAGTGACAACAGTCCAAGGTTTGTTATCAAGTACTCACAATTATCATGATGTGAAAAACATAGAAAAAGCTTGTTTTAAGCAATTATGATCTGAGACGGCATAGTTTTAGCTGGTTAGGAATAAACTTACTGGAGAGTAGAACCAAATGGTGCTTTAAAGAAGTGACTTAATATCTAAAATGGTTTTATTTTTTTACACACCATTTGTTGATAGTAACCTCTTATATAGAAAGTCATACACTGTTTTCAATATTTTTTTTCCATTAGATTAGTTGGTAAAATGTTTGGCCAAAGGAATAGTTCAGAACTACTGTTATTTTTAACCTGTAAAAGGTAGACTTAGATAAAGCACCTTGGTGAATCTTGCATTCAATGCCTTCATGCTCTTTTCCAGATGTCAGCAGGTATGATTACAACGATAACAATTAGACAATAAAATCTTCTTGTTATTACATTTTGAAGAAAAATAAATTCGATTTGAACAAACTATTTCTATTTGCTGCCAGTCCTCAGACATAACACTTCTTTGATTTCAAGTTCAGTATTAGTAGTATCAAGCATTTGTAACTTCAAATTTAATATATCTCACAAAGGGCATCTATGAATTGACTGCAAACTTCACCAGGAAACTTAGAAAATATTCTTTTTTTAATGGATGAAACTTAAATTGACCTCTGAACTTTTCCTTTTCATTTTGCTGTATTGCGCATGTCTCTATTTCCAGTAATTTAGGAAGCAGATACAACAATGATCACTTTCAAAGGCTTCAAAGTGATTAATTGACTAAATCAATGACCAACAATGCCATCAATCTCTTTAATTATGGTTGATTAGGTGCCAATTAGCCAAAAGAAGTAATTTGAGAAGAAGTGAAAATAACAGCATTCACTATCAACTTCAATATGCTTTTTAATTCTTTGCAAGATGATACCCTCTTAAAATCAAACATCACTTTTACACTTGATCCATAACAGATCCCCAGAAGATCATCTCTCCATGGGGTAAACTTATGCATTGATCCGGATGCATTTACACATGAGTCGTACTCTAATCCTCCCTCGCTTTTCACCGGATATTGGTAAAAATATCAGATTGGAAATGTGTCATGCGCAGCCACAGATCGGGTAGTACGTATACTCCAAAACTTTCAAAGTCATGGTTGCATAGCCTTAGGGTGTCAAAACTACGTATGCACGGCCCACATGCAGTCAATCTGTTTAGAAATTAGCACATGCATGATACAGGACTGGAATTTCAGGCGAGAATACATGTGGCTTAATGGGGTCACCTGATATCTCGGGTCACTGTTGATGCGGGAGTGTTTACATTGCCAAATTGATCTGGACGTCCGGACCAGATAATTGGTCTCTGCCGAAAGCAAAAGAGGAGGATCAGATCCGATCTGAACTGAACTGTGTTTATACATTACAGCGGTGATCTTGACATGAGGATCAGATCCTGACGTCGAGATTTCATCCGGATCTAGTGTAAAAGCACCCTTCGATGAACTTGTAAATTATCCATGTACCATAGCAACCATTTTGATTAATAACCTTTTGATACATCAACAAATAAATCTGGGTAAAACTATTGACAAAATGACCTTCAAGAAGAGACAAACGAAGGGAACCCTAGTAACAGTAATTCATAAACTTAGTAAATAAAGTCAAGATTTGATAGATTACTAGATAATAGGTTTCTCATCAAGTGATTGTTTCCTCCAGTGCTGACGAGTCTGGTACATCACCATCACCATGACGACTACAAGCAACAACAGGACTGTCACCATGGTCACTTGGTCGTAGATTAGACTGTCTGATACTACAAAGTAAGACATAATAATGTTATGGAATATATGATCATTTTTTACCCAAAAAGTGAATCTTTGCTCAAGTCTCTGATATTTAATCTAGTTCAGCGACATTTTGAGCAAATTTCATTTCAATGTTTCATAGCATCATAGTGAATGGTCATTGACAACTAAACCTGAAATTTTTACCTAAACATATCAATCTAATGGCTTCAGATGCTCAAAGGATCTGCTTTCTTTCACATGTCACTTAAACAGGTCAACCTCAATGTGTCAGGCACCTAACTATTATTGTTCCTTTGACACCATCAAGCACCAGTAACCTTCTATCACCTTGAAGTCCTCCAGGAGACCTCGAGATACTAAGTCTGTAGACATAACCCCATTAAAACAGATGTCAAAAACAGATGTCAGATGTTTTAAAGTGATATCAGTGATTGGGCTTACAAAACTCCACCGGGAGCCAGCTAATTCCTCTTGCTTTATATTTGTGTCTGTTCAATACACACTCCAACAGGATAGCCAATTACACCACAATATATACTGAGCAATTATAAGCTCAATTATAAGCTCAATTTCTTGGATTTTGAGGGAAAAAGGTAGTAGAATGGGAAGGAGAAGAAAAAACAATGGAGTGAAAGAATTCTTAGATAGTGGTAAAGGAGAGTAAGAGCAACAAGAGATATTAGATTATCCTTTGATAATATTCTTAATCCTTCTATCAAACTCAAGTGAATCTTGCGATATATTCTGGATTAGCCTAAGATAATATGCTTAATCCTTCTATCAAACGCAAGTGAATCTAGTGATATATTCTGGATTAGCCCAAGATAATTTGCTTAATCCTTTCTTTAAACTCAAGTGAATCTTGCGATATATTCTGGATTAGCCTATGATAATATGCTTAATCCTTCAATCAAACTCAGTAAATCTAGTGGTATATTCTGGATCAGCCTACTTTTAGCTGTACTTGAGGGAGGGGGATAGAGATACAAACTTAGCAAAAGAGGGATTATTAAACCTGAGGTCTTCTGAGGTTTGCCCTAATATCTACAGATTACTCACCAGTTGTTGTACAAACTTCACCTGACCATCCATCAGGGCACTCACATTCTGTGATCAAACTATGTAACTCATAAACCGGACGGCATTGTCCTCCATTCATGCAAGGGTTTGGATCACAAATAGTCAAGTTATCGATAGTTGCTTCTATAATGAAAAGACAAGCAGGAATTAGGGCTTTAAGGCAGTTATGGCAAGTGGTACAGTAGAAGCAGAATTGAGGGGCTTTGAGTAGCTATGGAAGGGGTAGAAAGCAGGAATTGTGGGCTTAGGAAGTTATGGCAAGGGACAAGAAGCAAGAGTTAAGGGTTAATGTAGTTATGACCAGGGGTAAGAAGCAGGTAGCTATGGCAAGGGTAGAAAGCAGGTATCAGGGGTTTAGGTACTTAATTATGACAAAGGTTTACAAAGCAGGAATTAGGGGTTTAGGTATTTCTGACCAGGGATGTGATGCAGAAATTAGGTACTTATGGCAAATTGTGGTAGTTAAGGCAAGGGGTAGGAAGCAGGTATCAGGGGCGTAGGTACTTATGACAGGCGGTACAAAACAGGTGTTAGGGGTTTTTGTTTTTACAAACAGGGGTATGTAGCAGGTGTAAAGAGCTAAGGTAGTACGGTAAGGGATAGCAAGCAGGAATTGGGGAACAAACAATACATGGAAGATGCAATAGATATTTAAGTCACCAAACTTGTTACATATATGTAGACAATGTAACCATATAAGTTAATTGTTTTTACATCTGTTGTTAATTTAATACAATCATTTGCACAAGATTCTTACACCTGTTCATTATGTTAGCACTGTGTTGATATACTATTATACACGGGTTCTGTAACCAATCTGTCATAGCATTACTGATGCATTTGCTGATAAATGGACACTAATTTCTGATCATTGCAAATTAATCGTAATATTACAATATTTAGATAATATAGTAACTTAATAGAACCACATTAAATGAATAAATGATCAATTGGCACTCATATATTTATTAATAACTGCAACCATTTGCATGAATAAATAGATTTTCTTTACTTATTTCAAACTCCAATTAAATGTCATACATACCTCCAACTGAACGCTTTCTTAGTGGTAATGGAGAGTCTGTAAAGAAAAATAAAGTGCTTTGTGAACTAACCAATCTTTGGAAGTCATTATGTCATAACTATTTTTGACTAATAAACTTGTCTGTCTGACTTGAAACAGTCTCATGATGACAAGCCTAGACAGGTTGCTATTGAGGGGGAATGGAGTAGGAAGGGAATGCTCATGTATGCAACTCCAGTTGTATGCGTTTATATTGCACTAAATATGAATACTAGTCATCTTCACACAGTTTTAGGCATAATTTACATTTTCTGTTCACAATTAGCTTTTCCATATTTTCTTTTGATTAGAGTAGTTCCTTCATGAAAAAGCAACTACTTAACATGTGAATCCATAAACCATTTATTTGGACGTAAACAGTGATGTAACCAGACTTTTTCATCTGGGTGTGGGGGACAAAGAGTTTGAGTGGGGCGGGGGGGGTGAGGGCGGGGCTAGTTTAGCGTGCGACCAGTCCTGTCATTTTTGGTACTTTTGCATTATGCCCCATTCCCAAACTCTATTGTACCTGTACTGTTATCAATGTTTCTTCACCCAAATTGAACAGTTTATTCCTGAGTTTCATCTGCTAAACTGTTGAAAGGATAGTCCAACTAAAAATATGAACTTGATATATTGTAGGGAAAGTGAAGCGTGTAGCAAGGATTTCATCTTAGGGGGCTTAGGCGGGTTCAATTTATTGACCTGTCAACGAGAGCGTTTTGCATTATCTGGTGGGGTCCAGGGGGTCCAGGGGGCCTGCCACAGAGAAAATGGTGGGGCTTTGCCCCAGGAAGCTATACGATATGGTGGACTTTTGAGGCTTCAGAGCTTTCAAAGTTTATCCAATTGGCCAAGATTTTAGCCATGTAAAATTATTTAAAAACATTCAAATATATACTGCATTTATTCCAACTTCCACACTTCTGATAAATTTTAAGTGAGATCTCTCAACGTTATTCTCCAAATTCTCCCCACTCATCTCTCTGTTTTTCTGTCTCCCCCCTCTCTCCAAACACCCCCCCCCTGGCTACACAATTGGATACTCTTAGCTGATAACCCTGTGTGTGCTCTCTTCTCATACTGTTTACAGTACATAAATGAATCGTTCACACTAAGTCTACAATTGCCTATGTATTTCTTTATAAATGGATGATTCATTTTTTCAGTAAAATTTGTTATTTGGCAAATCAAATTTAAAATTTGGATAAACTTATAAATGGTATATAAGGATGGGATTTTTTTTTTTTTGACAATTGGGTTCAGTTTTTCGTCCATTCCATTATGTTTTGTCTGAAGTTCCCATTTTGGTCTGGACTATCCTTTCAATTGTTTAAGCTATCTCATTGTCTATGATTTTCTATGATTACGATTTAAATAAATTTGCATATGTGACTCAGTTTCATCGACTGAGGCTTCATTCACTCGCGCGTGTGAATTCACACCTGCAATGTTAAAAATTTTGTAATATATCATTCTGAAGCTTCCAAGTAACAATATTGGATTAACTTCCCATGGTCGAAATAACGATGGTATATAGTTATAAACATACACATGACATAAAAAGCATAGTAGCAGGTTTATTTTGTTGGGTAAAGTGTGTTGCGAGGGGATGGGGATGGGGGCCTAGTAGCGATGACAGAAAGCAAAATGATAGGATAAGATTTAACTCGAGACGCAATTGGCTGGTATTAATTTGAGAACTCCCATCCTTTACGGATTAGTGTCAACCGCGAACTGGTTTAACTGAGCCTTGAAATGCATTTTATAATTTTAGTCCAATATTTTTCTTTGCCCACCGATGTTTGGGAGGGGGGGGGCAAGACATTTGACTGGGGGGTGGCTCCTGCCTCTGCTGGTTACTCCACTGGAAGTAAATGAAAGTCGGTCTTATTACAAAGGAAAACCACCGACCTACAAGTAAAGTCTGAGTAGAGGCCATTTCTGGACAATATTGTTATAATGATGAGGATGCTTTAACCAGGACCAATGCTGATTGTATCATCCTTTATTAAATAACCCTGTACAGTAAAATTGGTACAAACCTACAACTGTAATGGTAAAGTCACAAGTAGCAGTGATTCCAGCAAATTGGTATCTGAAGATGAATTGGTGTTGACCCTCATCCAAGAAGTACATGGTTTTACTAAGGCTAGTTGCTGTACCACCAAAGTCATTAGGTGGAACAACAATACCATTAAATGTGGCATTTGGAATCACAATTATGACCTCCTGAAATCTTAATTGTGAATCCAGGAAAACAAGTCTGTCCTGACAATTGGCACCATCGATGACCAAGCCTTGACCTGTGGAGAGAACAGAAAATACACACTCAATCACTATCGATATTGCAACTGTGCAGGTGGAAAAAGAAAAGAAAAAAAAAACTTTCAAATTGATTAAGTATTTAAAGACAGACATGCAGGGTGTCCCTACCGGTATCCCAGCACACTGTCCCCCAATCTGTAATGAGAGACTGGCCAAGACACCTGGGTGGGGGGAAGAGAATTGTCAACAGAACATCCAATTTAAAGGCATTGAAGACTCGCGCCAAACCGCGTGCGGCCATCTGAGAAAGTTAACATTCCGTTGCTTGCAAGTGACCCTTCGTGTCGCTACAAAATGCAGACAGTACAGTAATGAAACGTGATACCTTGTTATCTTTAGCTGGACCTGAGATGTCCATCGCTGTATTGTTTGTACACTGTGCTGTGGGTATTGACCCGCAGCTGTGTGTACTGACTGTACACTAGTGTCTAATTACCGAAGGTAGCAAGATGTGTGCGTATTTTCTGGGATCGATGGTGGTGTCTAACACTTCTGTTACACCTCATTCGAAACTAGGTCAGATTACCGGCATTAGACGTTTCTTTTCGTGTGAGTCTTCACACCCTTTAATAAAGTACTATCAGTTGAAAGAATGCAGGCTTACCAGGTTGTGGTGTCTGACAAAGGTTTCCACCAAAACTAGAGAAGCAAGTACAGAAGAATCCACCATCTCTTGGATTGCATGTTCCATCATTCAGACAGGGATTTGATGCACAAGGCTGATTAACTGAATGTAAAAATTTAAAAAAAATTTAAAAAAAGAATAATAATATCAATTAGCCATGGTTAATTGATGCATGTTATGCAGTCATAGTGAGAGGTTCGAATTGTTTACAAGTACTAATAAAAAAGAAACAAACATGACCTTGGTGTTTGGAAAAAGCTGCTTTATACTGTAAACAAACTGACCATCTTGGGTAAAAATCTTCTATATGCATAGCAACTTCTGTAGTGTTTGAGAAATTGACCTTAACATTTCTAGATTACTCAGATACCACAAAAGCCACTTCTCATTTCAGACAACCATGCAGATCAAAGTATTATTACTACCTCCACTCAATGACCTATAACTTAAAATAAAACTGAATGAACACCCCCCCCCCCATCAATGTTTGGGCATAATTCAATTTAGTATTTTTAAAAGCTCTTAACCATTCTAGAAGGTGAAAAAAGGACTACTGAGTTTGAGTTTGATTTATTTCCACATAATATAAATACAATGCCGAATAGTTAAATTACAAGGAAGTGGAGGAAGGACTGAAGAAGCAGAGCTTTTACAAGCATTCCCCCTTTACGAAAACAATCAACGGAAAAAGTAGGAGGCATAAGGAAGAAAAGAAAAAAAGCAAGCAAGCAAGAATAACTAGTGTACTTAATAATAATGATCTTCAAGTAAAATGGATAAATGGATTGATGGCACATAAACTTTGAACAAATATTTGGATTTAGCAATAAATCCATTTCTTGCTCACCACCCACCCTCAGGGCAGCTACCTTTTCTACCTTGAGTGCAAATTGAGAAGAAAAACATGTTCCCCCAACCTGACAAGGAGTTGGTATTTTGGTGTACAGTGCTCAAGACAGACATGCAGGGTGTCCCTACCGGTATCCCAGCACACTGTCCCCCAATCTGTAATGAGAGACTGGCCAAGACACCTGGGTGGGGGGAAGAGAATTGTCAACAGAACATCCAATTTAAAGGCATTGAAGACTCGCGCCAAACCGCGTGCGGCCATCTGAGAAAGTTAACATTCCGTTGCTTGCAAGTGACCCTTCGTGTCGCTACAAAATGCAGACAGTACAGTAATGAAACGTGATACCTTGTTATCTTTAGCTGGACCTGAGATGTCCATCGCTGTATTGTTTGTACACTGTGCTGTGGGTATTGACCCGCAGCTGTGTGTACTGACTGTACACTAGTGTCTAATTACCGAAGGTAGCAAGATGTGTGCGTATTTTCTGGGATTGATGGTGGTGTTTAACACTTCTGTTAAACCTCATTCGAAACTAGGTCAGATTACTGGCATCAGACGTCTCTTAGTGCGCGAGTCTTCACTCCCTTTAATATGTAACTGGGTTGATTAAAATATGTTCAAACTGTGATTGTAACAGAATCTTTGGATTCAAAGAAATAAAAACCATAAATGCTTGCTCACCATTTTCACAGCGGCTACCTTGTCTACCTTGAGTGCACAAACAGAAGACACCACCAAGAGTATCAAGGACACAGGTACCGCCAGCCTGACAAGGATTCAGTGAACAGGGATCTAAACAGGGATATAAATACAATGCCGAATAGTTAAATTAGTCAAACTTATTACGGATTGTAACTCCAGAATTGATAAAACGTCGATGAGTCCTCGCGGAAGTGATCAAATTTTTATGGAAGTTGATGACAAAAACATGTATTGTAGTTATGAATGTAACAATTAGAAAGATAGTAATCATCAAAGTTAGAAGGCAAGAGTCCATTGACATATTTATACATAAATAGACCAACTTCGAGTTTGTATGTGTCAAATATATTGAAGATTTTTAAGTTAGAAAATACGATAGAATTTGTGATCAGTCTAATGGCTTTCTTCTGGAGAGAAAACTGACAATTAAGGTAAGATGGAAAAGTGTTTCCACAAATTATGTTGCAGTAAGAAAGCTTTGAAGTAATTTGGGAATCGTACAGTGTTTTAAGTGTATGCGATGGTAGAAGAAAAAAAACTAATGTTATGAAGTATTCCAATAATCATTTAGATTTGGGAGCATAGACTCTTCATATGATACTTCCAGGTGAGAAGAATACCTAACAATTTAACTTTTTCAACACTGAGTTATATCAGCATTATCAATAAATACGATAACTGTATCAACCTTTCGCTGAACAGGACAAAAAATCATAAAATTTCTTTCCTTAAATTTAAAGTAACTGATTTGCTTTAAACCAGTTTGATACAGAAGATAGTTCAGAGTTAATGACACCAGCATCACAATGAATATTACTGTGCTTATAAAGAATAATTGTGTTGTCTGCAAAGAGTGTAAAAGTTAAGGGTATGAGAACAGTTACACAATTTCATTGAGAAAAGATAAAGTAGTGGTCCAAGAACACAGCCCTGTGGGACGCTGCATCATACAGTACTGGCCTTAGAAGTTTGATCATTAATGTGTACAACCTGTTCTCTCTTGTAAAGATAGCTTTCGAAGTTTGAACCAATTATATGCAATCTCACAGATTCCATGATGGCTTTTTAAGCTTTTTAAGTAAGATGATATGGCTGACAGTGACATCGATAAAAAAGAAAGATCTAAAAACACACCAATAGTAAATTCATTGTTATTGAAGCCGTTATCGATGTACTGGACTATATCTGCTGCCACCATATAGGTGTAAAGATTCTCCAAAACACCGAAACGAAAACGTGAAGAAATGATATCATTCTTGTCTAGGAAGTCTGTGAGTTTCTTATACATGGTTTTCTCGAGAATTTTAGAAATTGAAGAAAGAATCGATATTGGTCGGTAGTTTGAAAGCACAGGGGGATCACCAGTTTTGAAAAAAGGCGTTATTCTAGCAACTTCCATACTACAAGGAACAATCCCACTAGAGAGAGAAAGGTTGCAAATATAGGTGAGCGGTTCAAAACAATTTTCGCAAGTA
>KN889318.1:75065-93293 GCA_000934455.1 Apostichopus parvimensis | reverse complement strand
TATGCAAAACTTATCATTGTGTGAACTAGTCTCATAAAGGAGTTTCGATCATTCCAGGAAATACTTAACTTAAAGAGGTAATGCGATAGTTTATACATTACATTTTTGACGCATTAAATATGAAGTACAGTTATATTTTCTACTGTTTGAGAACATACGGCATCAGGTTTTTCTGAACTGTGGTATGCATTGATTTAAAGGTCATAATTAAACACTAAACTATAATAAATTGGAAGTAAATACGCTACCATTCGTTACGCTCTCAACGACTTACCGTACAACGTAATCCCGTTACTCTTTAACAGCATTAACAGATAGCCTATATAACATGAACATATGTGAACCAGCTGTAGTCTTGTACTTAACTTATCAAAACACCTTGCATTCTTTCACTGAATAGAAACTTGCACCCTAACTTACCATCGCAGAGCTTCTAATCATCACGTACTTTGGGCTTACGGAATGAATGCATAGTTGTTGACTAAGCGACTCATTTGCAAATACTCAAACATCTATTGAATCATGTATGTGAAGGAGCAGACCTATATACTACTAGTGGTGATACTAAACGTGAGTGTTTGTTATTGTAAGCATTTAAGATTCGTGATATTTAAGGAATATATTGCCTTAGTCTGCCTTTTATTGGTGAATAAGCCACCGAAACCCTACATTTTGGGGATGACAGACGAGGCGCGACCAAGAACGCCTATAACGAAAATAACGGATAGCAGGGGGTTGAAGAATTTTGAAAAAATGTCTGCCTTGCAGGCAAGAGTTGATAAAGTTGTTTACGAGGTGGAACAATTTTGAATAGTTTCAATCACTAGTGTATACGTATAGTCTGAAGAAACTGATAGAGGTATGATTACGTCCATGTTAAAAAAGTATTTCGTATAACGACTTAGATTACTCGTAGATTCATAGAAACACTAAATAATCATCTACATAGAAATAAAGACTAATTGTTCGGTATAGAACTGTTAAAGTTGGACACGGTCTTTAACAAAGATACAGATATGCACATCAAATATGGATTAGGTGTTACAAACAAAAACATGAAACATTGTCTCAGTATCCTCAGTACGTAAACAATCGAAGACCAGTTCTGCGACTTGTCAGCTGAGTCTCACGTGATCGAGATCGTGATTTCACAATTAATGGATTTTTAACACAAATTAATAAAATCTTTTCAACTACATATAATTTGCTTCTGTGGGGTTACCATAATAATTAACTTTCTTCTTTAAACTGTACTTGAATTTAACGAGATAATAGTCATGTTATAAATGTGTATGCCTTATATTGTCATGCTCTTATATTTTAACTAACAATTCGATATACTTAAATATTTAACAATGTTTTAACAATGCATACAGTATTAGCCAAATTTAAAACTTAATTGATATAATTTGTTGTTTGTCTATTTTGCAATATTTGACCTGTATTAGGGTCGTTTAAAAATATTACATCATATGCATTAAAGCATTGAACTTATAATTATCCTTTGTAAAGTTAACGCTGCTATTGCATCTGACTGTACAGTAAATTGCATTTTATATGTTAATCCTTCAAACTGTTATTACTGTGTACTTATCAGACTAGTGCACGTTGTCATAAACGCCATCAACTTTACTGATTTTTAACTCTTATTTATCTCCAGCGTTGCATCAGCGTCCTTTTTTATTTCATTCCTATCTGAAAATACACAGTAGATGTTGTTAATTGTTGTATAGTGAGGGACATCATCTATACTCTGTATAGTTTAGGAAGCTTTTGGGGTTAATGTATGAGTTTTTTAATCCTAAGGTTTAAGAAGGGGATGGGGTACTTGGGTTGGTCATCAGTAAGGATTTAAATAATGCCATGTAATACACGTGAAGCCAGACATAACACAGGGGTTTACTAGAATTCTCTCTCAGCTCATGTTCGAAGTATTCCAGCGTGCTGACCTATGACAAATATATTCTCTCTTTGTTTATTTGTATATCGCTATTTCGTAAACCATATTTCTTCGGCATGTCGTACGGTATGTAACTTACCGTTACCTTTATATGTATAATATTCAATAAAGAGGACAGTATATGTATTTGCGTGACAAGTCACACCTACATAATTCAGTTAATGTTCTCTTACTCATAATTACAAACGCGACGCGACAACTATTAGAAGTCACCTCAGATAAGACTATGTGTTAACTAAGAACTAACACTAAAAAATAAGACTAAGAACTAAGACTGAGAACTATGTGTTAGAAAACATACTTTAGAGGTGTTTTAAAAATCGATTCTGACTGTTCATTTAAATTGCTGATTTGCTAGGTAGGAAGGAAACTTAATACGTTGCATTCTAAATTCTCATCTCAAAAGGTCAAAAAAGTCACATTAAAAACAATACACATATACACTCACATGCAAAATTATTGAACAGCCCTTAATGCAACATATAATATAAACAATCTTTTAAAGTTGGGAATGTGATTATCAATCACGCTGGATGTTTTTATTGCTGTTACTGTAGTGGCCGTTTCATATACGATAAATACAGAGGCACCAACACCCCCCCCCCCTCCACACAGACACACACACATGCACTGTTATATAGAATATAACAACAAAGTCCTAGTGTATGATACATAGCTACATAGCAGTCGACATTATTTTACGTTGTTTCAAACTTGAAAAAGTAAAGCACCTTTTAGCATCTGAGGAATATCGATTATTCCAACCTTTCTCAGTGGACCACCCTACCCCCTAATACCCCCTCCCCTGGACGACCTAAACTATTAGCCCCACCCCTTCCGCCGTACCAGAAAGGTAGTTGCGCCCCTGGATAGATACTGTATGTAACGTCCATCTAGAGCAACGTCTGAAAAGTCTATTTCTTAGTTATTCTGTACTGTGATCCAACAAATTGCCATCAACGAAATCCACTCAAATCACCAAAAGTTATGATTATTCGACCTTTTAAATGAAGAAAAGAAAGATTTTTAATATCTTTTTTAATGCTTTAAAAGAAAAACATTCGGTAAACAACGTTTCTGATATCGCGTCAATTCATAAGACAGTTTGTTGGTTCAAAAAAGTAATAACGTAGTGAAAATGCAGCATCATTTCAGCCAAGCTCGTCATATTCGTCGTATATGTCTGTTCCATTGCATTCTATGTCGAATGGGCTAATCTCATTTGTCAGAAAACTTTCTTCCTAGAAGAGGAAAATGAAATTTTTTTTTGGTAAAATAGCACTAAAGGAACCTTTAGTGAATACTATACATTAATGTTTCTTGTTTGTGTCTCAATTTTAAATTTATTCGTATGATATGCTATCATAATAACTGTAGATTTCAGACACGATCAATTTGAATCATTAGGTTTTAACCTGTATTAAAACAAATAATCCGTCAATTTTGATGCTTGGTAGATATTAGAAAAAAAAGGCCGAGCTTGTATCTAGCTCCATGAAGTGAAACAATCTCTTCCTTATTAAACGTCAACAAAGATGTAGTAAAGTGAAAAAGAAACTATAAATATGAAACATCGGCCAACCCTTTCTTGGCACAGTGACCTCTGTTTCTTATTGACCTCTTTTGTAATGACCATAAAGAAACTGAAATACCATGTTTAGCTCATTACAGCAATCAATAGTGGGGGATATTTATATTTACTACTTGTTACCACAAGAGTTAACAATATCAGTGGTATGATAGCGTTCAGTAATCTTTATTTTGATCCTTAAAATGGCATGTGATTACCTTTATAACACAGCTTTGCCTGTTTTCCATCACTTTCTTAATTTCTCTAACTGAAGGACGGTCATCAGGTCGATAGGTTAGGCACAGTTTCATGATTGAGGAACTGCAAAAGCGAGAAAAGTAAAACCATTTTTCATATAAGAGTCGATGCAGATCGGTCGTGTTTTTTTTGTGACAAAAAACAATAAATTGTGCATATTGTTATAATTGATCTTTTTTGCGAACGGTTAGTGTAATTTAATCAATGTGCCTTAAGTAATAACAAATCTATCAAATTTCTAGAAGAAAGGACAGCTTACTATTGAAAATTGAGATAAATACTAAAAAAAACAAAAAAAAAACATGCATCGGAACAGAAGAAGAAGTGAAGGATAAGAATGTTCAAATCAGATGCATGAAATATAATTTTTAGTAAATGATGATGATATTTATATGAATATCGAGCAGACGTTGTTGACTACAAAATATAGCACACACGAAATAGTGAACGTCTTATAAATGTAAAATCAAATTATTGCCAGAATGAATAAAAGTAATAATCTTACAGCTTCTGCGAAATATCAGACTGCTGGTGTTGAAAGCTGAGCTGCTTCTGCATTTCAAATTCATGTGAAGCAACAATTTCTTGTAGTTTATCGGATCCTATTTGAAGAAAAAGACTTTGTAATCAGAACAGTAATAACTTACTCTCTAAAGAGATATTTTGAAATATCCTATATACTGTAAAATTACTGCTGATAATTTTTCTTTCGTTAAATCTATTTATATAGTGCCCTTTCAGTTGCGATAACTCCTGAAGGTGTTTGTCTCTTTCAAACTGCTTTGTCTATATTAATTTTTAACCGTTATATATAGCAAAGAGACAAATCTGTAAAGAAAAGTTGCAAGAAGCTGTATTTTGTTTCTCACGAGCAGCGTCGTAACGGTTAACTTGGGGTAAAGTTTCTTTACATGCTATAGGAATATCTAGTGACAATCATTAAGTAATCCTCGCATTATTTAATTTACTATTCCAGAATAATTGAATGCCAGACTTAACTTGAAATACAAACATTTGTTTACGGATGATACCGTCTCGGATATTAACGTGAACATTTCTTTTAGTTTAGACAAAAAAATGTTGAAATTGCACCTAGAAATATTTCCCAGAATGTTATTCCAATAGCCCATATGTCACTGAACATTGTGTATGTGTCTGAACTCTTGCTCTCTGGGGCCAATGACCACAATGAGTCCTCGTCCTGTGGATGCAAACAAAATTGTTTAATCACTTTTCGAAATATTTAAAGAAACTAACCATTCGATATATTACGTACATTGTTGCCATAAGATTTTTATTGACTGAAAAACGGTGAGAACTTAATGGTCGTAAACTTACCTTTTTTATATTCATTTTCAGAAATGTTTCCGCATCTTTCGAGCAGCAGAAGTTATGTAACTTGCAAGTGTCAGACATATCAACGAGAACGTGCTTGATGCATAACCCTGGATGGCAACACTGTGGAGAGAAAAAAAGGTATGCAGGTTCTTTATTATATGACAAATGTATTATTCAGATACACCAAAGTCTGATAGTAACACACGATAACTTTATTCATTACGGTTATGCGGTAAAATGTCACCAATCTCTCCAAATTGTCACTGTTGGCTAACACTGACATCAAAAAGAAGGGAAGGCAACCGCGCGTTCCTTTGACTAGTCCGTTTGTGTTTCTTAGTCTTATACTAGATTTTCTATTTCCAAAGATTTGTGCAAATCTGTTTATGTTTTTGAAGTTATAATTCACGCGCAATCAATAACAATTTTCTTGTCGAGATTACCTGTTATTGTGTAACTTTCCTCCAAATAATCAAATTGACCAAAGGTTACTTCAGTGACGAAACGAAAATTTAACGAGTATAAATTTGTGATAAATACAGTTTTACCTATACGTCTAGATTTGCGCTTTTCAAGCATGCGGCAAGAAATTATCGTCGGGGTCATAAGATCGTTATTGGATGTACATGATTCGCAAATGAAACACTATCAGAGCTTAGTCGCACATGATAAGAAACGGTTAAATACAGATAAATGCACAACATGCAATTATCGGCCATTGTCGTTCTTACCCCTTGAAAGGTTAGAAATTCCATGCCATTAACAATACCTAGTCCATATCGCAAACTATCGTCCAGGTTGGCTTGGTGCATTACTTCGCCAAAGTTGGCGTAATCTGATACAAGGTGCAAGCTCAAACTTGTCATTTCGAAGTACTCTTGTATAATATAGAGTACACCTGCATTGAAAAAGCAAATATTGCATTTAGATGCACAAAAACTCATTATTACAGCATATGTATATCTAAAGTCATGTACATGTATGTGCAAATTTAGACTTTGTAAGAAATTGGAACTGAATTTTTTTGTAACATTTTAATTGTTGCTTAATGGTTTGCACACATATTTAACCCGAAGAACTCAATACTATTTGCAATTATGTATAGCTACAGTGTTAGTGAATGTGGCAGACTTCGGCTTTAAAAGAGGGTTGTTTGGTTAAGTGACACAGTGCCATACTTTCTCACCGAGTCGTGTGTTTATTCTTTGTAAAGAACATTGGTAACAAAATATATCTAGAGTTTGATAAAAGAATAATTCTAATGATGCACTTTCTCGTTTCGGTGAATATGGAATACTTGTTAAGTCACACAAAGTTTTGCGTCAAACAGGAGTTATAGGAAATAAGTTCATCACCTGTAAACATAATTACCTTCGTGCTTACAATATCCGAGCGTATTCACGATGTTATGGTTTTTAGCCAGTTTAAGTTTAGTACTGCTGCAACTATGCCATAGACGCTTGGCCTCTGCCGGAGCATCCGCTGAAAAAATGAGAAGATCAGAAATATTTTATATCGACTAATGATAGAACTTCTTGGAAGCGATATATTCACAAAGAGGTAATAAGTTACCGCATCAATAAATGACCATACATACCTACACACACATTTGGATTTTATTAGGCTCTTTACTCTGTTATCGATTGCATCTGTTCTAGTAATGTTATAAAGTTTGTTGAGCAGTAAAAATTGAACTGTCGAATTTCGGAAGATGCATTGCTACCTGTAAAGGAATTTACCCTACCCTCAACATAAGATATAGCTACATTCAGTCGTTCACTATCGATACGGGATAGCTTTCCAGCCCATCTGCAGATTCCAGGCACAGAGTCAATAACTGTTAAGAAACAAATATTATCACGAGAGTATATTCCCTCGTTTTCTCCTTCGTAGAGGTTCACAACGTCGTCGTATTCTGTAAAAAAAGAGATAATAATAATAACTGATATTGTACCTTTTCCTAGAGACCACAAAAAGCACGTTATACCATTTACATAATTGTTATTTATTTCAGGATTTTAAGGATATTATCGTTGTTACTTTTATAGTTGTTTTCATCTAAAGGATCAAATAGTTCAGGCGTAACGAAGTTTTTCACCTTGATTCAGTTGTTATTAATTTACTCTGTATGTAGACCAAGATATGGCCAGTGCTATCAAATAAGTTACAGCGTTGTCTTGTAAGCAGATAAAAACAATCAGTTACCTGTCAAAGAGCCGTAAAAACTGCTTTCTTCAGAAGTATTATCATTCGATTGCAATTGCAAGGTAGTAATATGGCTGCAAAGAAGATTCTTTCATAATTGCTTTCAATATACAACTTTCATGTGTAAATGTAATTTATTATCACTGAAACTTGTTGTGCTATTTTGCAGATAGAGATAGGCTTTTGGGTTCATGCATAATCACATGAGAGGCAGGCGGTATTTTTTTTCCCTGGAATTAATATTTTGTTTTATCGTTAGTGTGGTCCACTTCTTTTTTCCGATACTTTCTCCTTAATATTTAATACAACCAAGCGATATAAAATTTATAATGGGACGTCATTGCTCGCCACATCCAGAATACCCCAATGTTGGACAACTTTTCTGATGTTGGTATGACAAATTGCCGGTATTAATTGTCTGATGCGTACACAGGGTAAGCGTGAACACATGGAGGTAATACTGTCATAAAACTGCTAATTGTTCTTCGTGTTAGCATCACACATCGTGCATACCTTTCTCCATATTACCAGTCGATACGCCGGTAATACACTATATAGACTACATGTATGATATACTGATTGAACTGACATGGATGAGTGGAATGAAATTATGCGGTTTCCCATTGTAACTTAAGTTCTACACTATTTTTTATAGGTACTTTTAATGTATTTGTGTTGAACGAGTACTAATTACAATATTTTCGAGCATAAGTGCGCTGAGTACGTGCTCAAAAGTACTGGAGTACCGTTCAAGTACTGCAACACTGTCTATTGGCAGTTTAAATGAAGTGCTTTGTCAATACATATTTCAAAATATTGCATAAAGAAACTTACCTCTGTAGCTTATCTACGTTACGTTGTAAAGCTGGTCATGATAAACAAAAAATAGAGTTACATCCTAAGTTAGTTCGTAAACGACAAATTTACAACATTTTTTGTCATGTGGAGATCCATGTCTATATTCTTTTATTTCCAGAGCCTTCTTTTATCTTCAGTTCTTTTCGGGGCTAGTAAAATTGTTATTCACCTTCACACAATACAAGTTAGTAAATGAAGAGAACTAAGTTAAAAGGCGGAGGAATTTAAATTTAAACAGTCCAAGACAAACCCGAATTCGTCCCACTAATGTCCAAGCGTCACAGCAGATACGTATAGGGTACAGGTCACCGTGATTGATATCCTTAAAATTAAAATAGCAGCTGTTACAATGATCAATGACCATCGCTTAAGTAAAATGGAAGAATGATGTTCTCTTGTAGGTGCTTACAATTACATTTCACGCATCCACAGGTGATGGCACACACGAGGAACACAAAGGCCAAGAAACCAGTACCTGAGTAAGCCATAACAATTATATCAGGATCAAAACTTGATGGCGCAACTGAAAATAAGATACATATTAAATGTGTGTTAAATCGGCTTTCCAAATTAAGGTTAAGTAGTCAGAAATGATAGTCGAAACTGACATCGATAAAAGTAAAATTTCTTCATAACATAATTTTACACTTGTATGACCAACTTGAGAGATTGCAATGGATGCGTACAAATTGCAAGGAACTTCAACAAACTTGAAGTGTGAGGATTGCTAATATGCATGAAGTAGGCAGCTGAAACAAAACATACCGTGTAAACTGACCTTTATAAATATCACCACCTTTGGTTTACAATTTGAACGAAGTAATGCAACATACCATTCCAAAATTATCATACACAAATGTGCAAAACCTTTTCTTGAAATTAAATGTTCATTTTATTCTAATTAGCCTGCTGCATTCGATGATGTACGAATTATAGTCCATCGAAAGATATGTCCATTGTTCGGATGGACAGCTTAAAACAATGCTTCAGTTTTGTATTCAACTTACCATGGATGTAAACAAGTTTCGAATTATTTCCAAGCAAGCAGGTGATGTTATCGTGATTACGTCTTATAAAAAGACTCAGCACTGAGCCAGACGTATCGATTTGTTCTTTCGTTGTATTAACTTTAGACAGTTTCTCTTCTACTCCTTGTAGTGTGTCAATACCGTTCACTTTCCATTTATATTTTATTATTGGGTCCACTAAATCGCTATAGCACTGGAAGTTGTAAGAGGTGAATTCGTTCAGAATAAGGAGCGAAGGACATTTTTTATCCATACAAAGCACGGTAATGCTAGGATCTGTAAGATAAGGATACGTTACACAAACGTGATCAGTTTAACTAAGGGTACGCAGAGAAGAATTTTTTATATACCACGCCATGTCAATGAAATTGGATCTTTACCGATCAATCGTAAATCGAAACTTATAAAGCTGTCAAAACCTTATTTACAGTATAGATATGAATACCAGTCATCAATTCATACATACCTTTAAAATTCAACGTGTAGGTAAACAATGTTTCTGTCCCATATAAACATTGGTATGTTCCTACATTATCTGATGAAAAGCGTTGGAAATGTAAGAAAGAATGAGTATCATTGATTTCTCCTTCTACATTGTCGACTCCAATGCCACCAGGGGAAAAGTCACTAGCAAACAATACTTCCTCATTAAACTTCCAAAAGGGCCTGTCGGATTGGTTTCCGCCATAAATGCAATATAGGTATAGAGAACTCCCACGAACCACTGTCTCGTTTATACGAACAGGCGTCACTGTACAAAAAAATTAAGTAGGAATCACGACTTTTACATTGTATTACACTTCAGTTAGATATAATACTATTCTTGGTAATTAGTATCAAAGCGTGATATGCCACACCGTTCAAAATACAAGAGATATGATGTATACTTTGGTAGCTTAATTCATTAGTAATAATAATGCCAAATACTCCCATCAGACAAGTATCAAACATACGCCTGGTAGCAAAGAATCAAAAATAAATAAATAATAAACGAAAAACTTACCCTTATTGATTAATTAAGGGAAATGACTCTTAATGGAGGGGCATATGTGGATATAGTAGTTTATGCGTTATGGTCATTGAAACCAACTTCCCCACCCCAAATCAAATGGTGCAATCTGCCGGTATATTTAGACTGCAATTTAGGTTTTTATTAAAAGCTCAAGACGGAAGTTTGTGCGAATAAATAATAATAGACTGATTAATGTAGGGGCCTTATCCTTTATGATAGGAGGAGGGTACACCCGAAGTAGTGGTCCTTTTCCGGTAAGAATGCAAACACCTCTCAACTGGATCGTGTGCCCCGACGGCGTTCGGGGCAATGGCCTCAGCCACCACTCCCACTATGCGAAATTTAATTTTAGCACGCCGAATGACATCGGAAATATGAACACCTTTTTTGTGATTTATTTTCTACTGCGCTCTACACTGACCAGAAAGTTACAACATTTTCATAGGTTTAATCGAGGAAAAACCGGATAAGAACTAAACTGATGAAACAAAAAACCAGGAATGGATTGATAAACTTACCCTGTCCGTTTAAAGAGGATATCTTATTGAACAGGAAGAAGGTAAAATAAATTGCGATAACCTGAGAAGATTGAACAAAATAAGGGATAAATAGTATACATTTAAAGATATGTAAAGTTCATCGTATTATATAAGTACTCTATAAGACTTTACATCCATGTAAATTGATTTCCATACCAATTTTAACTGTACGCCATACAACAAAGCCTCGTTGAAAACACAAGGTGGAGTGCCATGCTACAGAACTGTCAAATTAAATGTGTATTAAGCCTCCACGAGGGGGGAGGCTGTCAATGAAACTATGTATATTTAATAAGTTAATAAACAGATTAACCAACATCTCAAGTACATTTTTATTGCGACATTAAAACTTCTATGGGATTCATAAACTTCGTTAAAATATTACCTGAGCTACTTGAGTTCAAGGACAAAATCAAGTGCAATGGTTTTGATTTCCTGCATGAAACTTTCACTGCTTTCACACAAGAAATGTACTATTCTGATGCTTTTCCGGGTTTGCCTTAGCTAAAGATCTGACTAATTATGTACTACCATATGTATAAATTATTGTTCGTCATTGGATACAACAGTTAGAAATGGAAAACCCTGACATTTAATAGTAATTTTTTTATCATTTCTACTTGCAAAAAGGAAGAAGAAATTACTGTTAACAAGTATACGCACCATTTCCACCAGCCAATCAGAGCTGCGTTTTTACATGGAAGGTCCCTGAACAGTTTCCGAATGAAGGGTCAGTGCTGAATTGTGTGTTTGCTGAAGGTGAGATTGCCAGATATGTTGACTCACGAGTGAAACACATTTAGTCTTCTTAAAATCGACACACGTATTTCACATTGAGACATGAGTAACCATTCCCTTCTAATGTCGTTTAACACACTAGTGCACTGATAATTCCTTGTCAATAGAAGTGAAGGTAATATAAGCGTACGACTACATACATGGACACGCTATCAATCTCAATTATTAGCACCTACCCTCAGGCATCCCTTGCAGTCAATGGAGATGTTTTGTTAATTCTCGGTGAAAACGTATTCATTCCATATTAACCTTCTAATGCTTCCCATCAATAATTAATCCGACCAGTGTAATATATTTTCATCAGAAATGATAGGGTAATGAGTGCAATATAACCGCAACTTCTTTCATCCGAAAGCTCACCTTGGGTTTACTTTTTTTATGAAATACAAAAAATACTTGGTATCGACAATGATGTATCATATACATTGTCTTATCAAACTAATACTTGATTTTCTAGACATTCAATACATAACGCGACAATTATATAACGAAATGCGTGTTGTTTAGGAATCATATGAGTTCCACCCTTACAATAAACAGACTATATACATATTTTGTATAACTAACAAATATCTTTTGTATCGTGCCTTAAAACTTGATGTAGTCTTACCCGCAGAGAGACACTGGTTTGCACACATTCAGTTTTACTGCATATAAATATCAGGCACAGCAATGTTCATCGAATTCAACAGATGTCATGCAAAATTGCCACCCTTCCGGGAGAAGTATTTCTTCCAGTTACTGATTTACTGAAGTTACGATATTAGTTCGTGAACGCTCTAAAAAATAATTTCATCGCTTGAAAGATACTTCATGTAGTCCTTGTAGACTGCAACTTGTGGTAGAAAACAGCAAATATCGCGAACTTTGCATCAATTGCCGTAGGAGGTAGTATGCGTACATTGAAGTTTGTAGAAATGATTGCTAAAACTGCTAAAGCTGAACATCTCGTCATCTGCCATAAAAGAAACTCTTGTCAATACTCAAAATAAATATCAATATATTAGTTTCCAAAACAATGACCATTGTAATTGTAATCAGCTAGTTTCAGGAAATACATTTTGACTTTCATGCTTTTGTCAAATTGACGTGCGTCTCACTAAAAGTTCCGTCATCTTCTCGCCGTGTTAGTGATGTAGCACAAAGGCATGCGCTTAACTTGTTATGCCTAGCTTTAAGCTTCTGTTAATTAAGTTATCCAATCATTCAACAGTTCGACAGCTGGGAAGGCATGAGACAACTGTTGGACTAATGTAAGTGTTGGCTCATATGAGGCAAAATAATAAAGATGTGATTTAAATGAGAATTATCAAAGCCCTGTGAATATCTACAGCAACGTAACAAAGTTAAAAAGAAACAGAAGCTCACGAAAATGTTCGAGCCAAATTGTAATAGTTTTGTGAAATTACCAACTCCAAAGTTGGATTAACTTATTGTATCTGTAAAATGAGGAAAATAGTATATTTTTTCTTCATGCAAACAGAAGTCCATAATCAGGGAGGTAAGGGAAGGGAATTAAGTGGTATATTTAAGCCTCTGTCAATAATTTGCTAAAAAATCAAGAAGTATGAAAGAGACATATTCCAAGGAAAGGTCATTATTTGCTCTTTATTTTGAAAAAGAAATATCTGAGAGTGTTGCAGTCTTCACAGGCTTCGCCTATTAGACCTTCAGTAATGTGACATAATACATTCTTAACGAATGAGAACTCCACTCTTCCGAAAATGTACAATGTTCTTAAAATTGCTATTGGGAAACACATGATTTATCTGAAATGTAGCAGCTTCAGGGGTTTCGCTGCATGGATCTTGCTCTGCCGGCTCGTAGGGCCCTGTACACTTTGTCAGAAATGGTTTACCATCACACTCTCCACCTCTAACTCCTATTTCTCGCTCAGAAATACCCTCTTACGCCTCTAAAAACATCATTTATGGTTTATTCTGTGTTTCGAGAAAATAGAACGACGATGCCTACGTTCAATGTAAAGATATTGTACAATATCATTATAACTATATTGTGATCAATATTAAAGGAAGTACCGTAAACAATATAATTGTTGTTGGTGATTTTACCTCTTCATGAAAATTCTTTAAGAACGTCTACAAGAACGCGAAGGCGCTTGCAATATAGTAAAAGAACAGAGGTACATAAATTGTATGAGTGTTGTACAACTACATATTCGACATATTTTCTTTCTGATATATTTATGTTATATTGGGTACATGTAAACACATGAAAGCCTCTGGATCAACCCCGTGAATTGCTTATTTAGCCGGCAGATTATTGCGATCAGCGAATATCACACAGAGTAAAGATAACATTAAACTCCTGCATTCATTTACAGAATTATCAAATATATTTCTTTTTAGCGAACAATGAAACTGGTAGCATTATACAAAACGCACAGGATTCAAATATATAACATTGAAAATGATAAATTAAATTAAAACTCAAATGATTGATTAATATAGCAATTTCAGATACTTATTGTTCCAAACACATTTGTAGTCGGATTACACTGTACGAGTGTGATTTCGGAAAACGTATTTCTGGAAGATGGTGAATATTACAGAATAACACGCTCACAAAATTCATTTTCGTATATTATCGACCATTTTAACCAGGATACAAAGACACGCCCTATTATACTTGTTTAAATGAAATGTTTTAGCATTAAAAAAAATCCAGTTCTTCACAAAACAAAGGTCAGATGAAAAACTGATCACATGTGTGTTCTAAACTTTAAGCTGTTGTACAAACTTATCAAGGGCGAATGGTTTTCACATTATCACTGATGGCCCCGTTGTTTGAATGAAGCAATACTGTATTTTTGATACAGGATCAAACAGTAAAAGCTCAAAGTATCACTTCAATGTGAAATTATAGCATATTCTAAGCAACCGAAATTTGCATTCAAGTCTTACATGCCGTTTTCGCGATTGCATTAAAGATGAGAAAAAGTTTTTTCTATACAGCATACCAAGTATGATGATTTCGACAAACTGGTTCAGCTGAAATTTGACAAGTTGTCATTGTAATAATATTGTAGATGTATTTTACCTAGTTACATTCCAATAATTCAGTCGTTTAAAATTGCTGAAAACGATGTTTAACCACCGAGAATACATTTTCTCTAGAGGTGACCCATGATTCTCAACTGCAGTATCCCTTTAAACGAATGCTTATTAGTTATTGCTACGTACATATCAGCATCTGTAAACAATAATGTGGATATCGTTGTACTTCAACCTTTGTGTAAATAAATTCTTTAAATACATTTACCAGATATACGACCCATGCTGATACAGAGCAGACCAAAATTGTAACCAGATATTGCAGAGAACAACGTGTGAGTCATTTCATTGTCATGTTAATTGTTCGTGCTCAAACGTTATATTGTAGTGAATATTCTGTACCGTGTTACCTTTTAAGGCTATACTGTCACTTGATATTGATTATGTTATTTCCAAATCTTGCCAAACTGTCACAGCTGAGATGCTAGCTTCACAGCATTCTAATTGAACACATGATCAACATTAGTAACATGCTCTTTGCATCAATTCAGGTCTTTTGTAATACCACTTAACTGGAGACATCGGACACACCCATAACACGAGATGCTCCAAATGTATATCTTTTTTATCAAAGGCGCCTCTGCGAATACTATATTTGTTACTATATGTTAATATTGGATCACCAAACTTGACGTAAAGAGCATTTTGCAATAAGAAGCTTGTTCTGGGGCAATGTTGCCTTCAATCTGTTGGCGATACACCCATTGAAGAAGTTTTGATACTGAAGCATTACTTTAACGTTAAAGTCCAAATACCAGATATACAACATTCTTTTTACAATGACAGTGGCATTACACAGTTATTGTTTGACAAACATTTATCGATGGTAGTAACTTGCATCACAAAGATTCAGAAGGATATTTATACCCTTCTTTTTCAGGTAGTGTAACATGTTGAACTTTATTTGGCCTCAAGATGCAACTTTACCACACAATGGTAACCAATGGTACAAGTTACTCTTTTGCCACAATTTATTGAAATGCTGCCAATAACTTAACGTCAATGAACAATCGGCTCTCATGATCAGTGAATGTATGAGTTGTCAAATTATACAAGCTTCAGTTAATCTAAGCTGAATTAATCAGGAATTATATTTAAATGTGACAATTTAAGAAAGTAAGGAATTCACACGTGGTCGGAAGTCATATAGTCGTTATCTTGTTCGCAATACTTTTCTTGCCATTCATGGTCATGCCTGTGAGGTTCAAAAGGATTGCATTTATTTTGCTCCACCGTATCCAGCTGAATATGAAAGTGAACACAGAATAAAACGAAAAAGTGATGATATGTTTTCTTTTACGCGGTTTATTTAATTTATGGGTCAATTAAAGCAATATATTCTAAGCGAGTTCTAATGTTGGAGAACAAAATACATTTGTTGTTGTTATCTCGACATCTCCTCTTTGGGAAATTAAAAGAATCGAATGTTTTGTTTTTAATTCTGCCTACCCTAAAAAGTCTAACAATACGCAAAACTGCACAATGTCTATGGTGAACATTAATTAGTTTTCTAAGTTCACGAGATTTTTGGTTGTAATGTGAATGTTAAACAGTGCTTCCTACTAGTAATTCAGTAATTCAGTCCTAGTAGTATTCATCATATTTACTGAAAGGTACAATTTCAAGATGTGTCTTATTGTTTACCATAACGCCTTTAACATCTTCAATCGATGGACGATTCTCAGCTCGATGTGCAAGACACATTTGCATGACTTCACAACTGAAAACAAAATTGAGGAAAGGAGTTAAAGTTAAAGTTAAAATTAAAGTTAAAGTTAAGAAAGGGCACGTGATAAAAATCTTGAAAAATCACATAGTCTCATCTTGCTTACAGTCTTTCTGGTAGATGAGACTCATGGAGCGACTTTCTAAGTTGGCGATTCATTTCAAATTCATCCTGAACAACAATTGATTGGACAGTATCACAACCTATTTAAAGAAAGAAAAATATAAGTTAAGGCATGAATACGATATTTTGAGCTATATTGTTCTCATGAAAAGTTTTTATTTTTAAATTAGGTTCATACGTTGCCTGTGTATGTATTTAAAATGTAAAGGATTATGTAATTGCACAGTTTCTATTTACTCATTTACTCATATTTATAAAGACCTAACACGATACAAACGTTGATTGTACTGGAGAAAGGAACTGAAACGGTACCTCCATGAAATATTTCCCAGAATGCAATGCCAATCGCCCATACGTCACTCGATGTTGTATATTCACTAGATATCCTGCTTTCGGGAGGCAATAACCATGAACGTTCTTCGTCCTGTAAATATTAATTAATGTAAACTAACATGTAACAAAGTCAATTCATTTGTCAAATGCTTCTTCTTTTTTAGTATTATTTACTTTATGTTTTGCCGGACATTTCTCTGCTGTAGAAACTTGCAGTTGCAATAGTGTGGCAATAAAAGTAAGAAAGACACCATAATAACATTTTACAGTGTAACCTATATGTTTAACGTGATTGACTTTATCGTTCATCGCTCTTTTGTATTGGATTGTGAAGATGCAAGTAATATGCACAAAGAGGAAACTTATATTCTTGCAAGACATGCATTTTTATCAAATTTGCATCTTTAGATATTGATGACAGATAACGATGACAGTTCAACTGTGTCACATTTCAAAGAAAAAATAAAATGTCCACGGTAGAACATCACTGTTGTATTCATTCTAAAGTACTCCAGGAAAAAATATCTAGTTTTATAAACTTAGAAACAGAGTATTGGAATAATGTAACCATAGAGTTCTTACTTAACATGATCATATTGTGTACAGATCCATATAAATGATTACTTTGTGGAACGTTTGCGGTACTGTAATGCAGTTTAACGTAAAACAATATATATATATAATGAACATATTGTTAATAACACTGGTAAATTCGTACTATGCGTGTCTTACCTCAGTAATATACACTGTCAGTACTGACTGTGCATCTTCTATTGGGCAGAAGTTGTACAACTTGCATCTACTATAGTTATCGACTAAAATCCATTTGATGCTCAAAAACGGATGACAACACTGTAAAATAATAATATGTTTAAGGTTAAACATTAGAAATGATTTTACAGAGGCATGCAATCAGGTTTCTTTTTATCTTATTAACATTGTTAACATTTGTTAAGTGCAACTTATCATGCACATATTTGAAATAACATAACATTTATTTCTCCCAAATGTGAATTAAACCAGTTCGCTTACTCTGTAAAAGTCGAAAAAGAGGGCAATCCATGGAGTTGCATACCTCATCTCCTTCATGACTCTTGACGTTTTAGTCTAAATTGACCTTTGGCCTCAATTAACTTTGATCTCGACCCTCAATAACCACATAAGTACTATTTTAAAATTATCTCGTCACTCTCTACATATCGTGTGGTTAAATGACCATTTCCTACATGTTGACAAGCAGGAAATGGCACCTGCCCACTTAGATTGAACTTGATAGGACTTCGGGTCAAGGAGTTCGCGACTCACTTTATTTGCTCACTGACAAACACTTAATCACATTTCTGATGTAGGGTGATTTACAATATCTCATTTCACTATAAACCACATGTAGGAGAGCAGATAATAAA
>KN889318.1:64698-75015 GCA_000934455.1 Apostichopus parvimensis | reverse complement strand
AATATATATATATAATGAACATATTGTTAATAACACTGGTAAATTCGTACTATGCGTGTCTTACCTCAGTAATATACACTGTCAGTACTGACTGTGCATCTTCTACAGGGCAGAAGTTGTACAACTTGCATCTACTATAGTTATCGACTAAAATCCATTTGATGCTCAAAAACGGATGACAACACTGTAAAATAATAATACGATTAAGGTTAAACATTAGAAATGATTTTACAGAAACATGCAATCAGGTTTCGTTTTACCTCGTTAACATTGCTTATAAGTGCAACTTATCATGCACATATTTGAAATAACATAACATATATTTTCTCCGGAATGGTAATTAAACCAGTTCGCTTACTCTGTAAAAGTCGAAGAAGAGGACAATCCATGGAGTTGCATATCTCATCTCCGTCATGACTCTTGACATTTTAGTCCAAAATTGACCTTTGGCCTCAATTAACTTTAATCTTGACCCTCAATAACCACCTAAGTACTATCTTAAAATTATCTCATCACTCTCTACATATCGTGTGGTTTAATGACCATTTCCTACATGTTGTCAAGCAGGAAATGGCACATGCCCACTATTCGCGACTTACTCACATTTCTGATGTAGGGTGATTTACAATATCTCATTTCACTATAAACCACATGTAGGAGAGCAGATAATAAACATGCATTTCCAAGTGCAGAATGCTAAAAAAAATGCTCTCATACGATCAAATATAATTAGAACCGACATAGTTTTTAATGAATTATCAATCGTTAATAGGGGTTTGAGTCAAATTTTACAGAATAAATTAAACATTTGAAGCAAGAGTACTTATTATTGTTTTCAAATTGGTGCATGTGTACTGTTGAAACAGCTCGCTTACCCCTTGTTGGGAAAGAAACCACATGCCGTTCACAATATCTAGTCCGTACTTCAAAGTATCTTCCAGGGTTGTTCCATCAACTATAGCACCAAAGTTAGCATAATCTGATAGTAGGTGTACCTCTAAAGATGTCATACCTACGTTTTCTTGTATCAGATAGAGCATACCTGTATTGGTGAACCATAGGACATTTAACATGAAATGACGAAACATCAATGAAGTAGAAATATCCTTTCAACGATTCCCATAACGAATTGGTGATTACAGAAATAGTTCCCAGTTGGAATTCAGATTATACTCACGTGTGTTTGAGATCGGTTTGAACTGGTCTTACGTAAAGCAGTATTATGAAGCAAAAAGGAACTAATCTTACAGACGGGTGTGAATTCACAAATTTGAAGAAAAAAGGGTTTAACCAGCAATTAGATGCATTCTTAGACCAGAAACTGTTTTTATTTTCATGTTATTGTGTTGAAAAGTTCGTTCACTATTATTAATCTAAAGTATGCAATGTGGTTCTTAGTGAACTCCAGGTCTTATCTTTTATGACAGAGCTATTTTCTCTTTCGAGATAGTTTTTGGAATCTCCTAGCTTCTCCTACCTTCACTCTTGCAGTAACCGAGAGTCTTTAAAAGGTTCGCGTGATCTGGCATGTTGATCTTAACATAGGTACAGTGATGCCATAAATGTTTCAGTTCCGTTGAAGAAGCAACTGAAAATATAAATAGATAACAAATTCGAGGACAACGACTCACGTTTAGAACAAATGAATATTACTCACAGTAACTATGTGATGGAAATTTCTCTATTGTTAGCAGATTATATATTTTTATTGTGCAGTTCGTGTTTGTCTTAGTATTGAGATAATAGAGGCGTGCGATTATGCAATAGGGGAATTCATAACTAATGCGTTTTTTTCTAAACCGTATATTGTTAGCATGGGACAGTGTTATCAATCTTTCCAATACAGCTTAATTAAAGCGCAAGGCAGTGATAGATACCATCTACAAACGATATTATTGTTTCTTGTTTTTTCCCTTCAACATCTTTTATTGTTCCAGTCCACCGGCAGATTCCATGTTCATCACCTATCTTTTCAATGAAAGAAACATTTTGCCGTGGGTATATTCCAGAGTTGACTCCATCGTATGGGTTTTCAACGTCATCATATTCTGGGTAGAAACGGAAAAGAGATTAGCCTATATCCGTTTTGTAGCACAAATTAAATTTGCTATTTATGAAAAGAATATCAAGCTGCCGCCGTGCTAAGTGTTCCTGCATGTTTAAGTGAATAACGTTAAAACACATCGGTTATTTAGTTAATAGATCAAATGGAGCATTGTTTGATAACATTATACACAACAGTTGAATCTACGCAAAGTTCCTCTGAAGCCAACATTGGTGTTGTGTTGTTACTTTCTTTATGTTGTGTTATTTCTTGACATATCGGAAAATCGCACATAGAAGCGAGGGAGAGAAAGAGAGAGATGTAATTATAACGCATCATTCTATTTCAATACACCATTTGCTAACACATACCAATATTAAGTACTTCTGACACAACAATTATTTGTGAAAGAAGTTGACCACTAAGATACAAGGAGCGGTCACCTTAGTAACATAATATAACATATACCAAATCAAACATGTGTTCAGAACTCTTCCGGCAACCCTGTTTCTTCGTATCACTTCTTCTGGATTACAAGGCTAAGCAGTGAACATTAAATACTTAGTTTTCTGTCATTCAATCAACATGAGCAGGAGTGAAATGTTGGTTCTGTATTTCTGGCAAATCCTGTTATCTGTTAGCATTAACAGAACTTTAAATTAAGTCACATTCAAGCATTCGAAATATATGCCTTCCAGCTAGTATTGATTTCTACCATGCTTCTTTGAAGGGTGTATTTTACATAATTTAGAATCCGCGAATGCCATTTAAAGAGGATGGGGTTTTGAGGTATATGGGTTTTTTTTATTTTACAAGAAAACTCACTGTTACACACCTCATGGTAAAATTGCTACAAAACATTGCACGTGGTTACAGAGTTTGACAAAAGGACTGTATCGGTCTGATAATCACATGTTTGCACTAATTGTTCATTGTTGGCAGACGATGAGATCACATTGCTTGTAAGCCAGTCCTTTCGTTCCAAATATGGGGCGTCGACATGAGTCGTGAGGTTGGCACAATCTTCCTGGTGAACATTGCCAAGAATTAGAGCGCGATCTGGATGTACCATCTTGTGTAGTTACTGACGCTAGTAGGGCCTAATGACTACGCTACATATAACAAATAAGTCACTGTGTTGTAATACAGTAATCATTCTTCTAGCTAGGCCTGATGATCCCATTGCATTAACATTTTAAATTCCGAACATTCAAAAGCACGGTTAATCTAAAACTGTACAATAGTGGTTCAACGTTCCTAAAAATACGTGAAGTTTTGGAAATTTTGACGGATCTATGTCCCCAAAACAGTACGTGTTAATAGAGATTTCGATACATTTAATATAACTTACTGAAGATAATCGGTTTAATGAAGCAGCCTATAGAGGAAAATGTTAAATTCCATTTAGATTACTAACACAGTTACTGTTATGAATACTTTATAGCATGTGTCGGAAAACGTCGCTAGTTACCCATGAAGGAACCGTAGAAACTGCACTCATCTTCAATGTATCTGTCTGGGAATTGCGAAATGGATATGTGGCTGAGGAAGTAAATTTGATATAGTTATGCATATTTTTTGGTCTATAAAGAAATCGGCTACTTTTTTAGCCAAGGGAAAGTGTTACTCGTGTGGTCAGACAGGATATAAAATTGTCTCTCCCAAACGACACATTTTCACCTCCTCACCTCATGCGTCTTAACCCTATTGTCTCCAACTGACATATTTCAAAGCACACGTAAAGCTCACGGAATAAAATATGACATGATGCAAATGGAAACTGTACTAAACCTCTACAAAATCTTGTTAACGAAATCAATAGTGTTTAAGTGAATATATGTGAAATTTTAATAATCAAACACAACTAATTGCACGACAGGATCCGAGACGGACACTCATGTGGTTTGAAGTCAATGTGCATTAATTCTTCGGAGACACCCTGAACTGTGGTCTTCCTTTGGCCACACAATCTTTGCATTTTACATTCAACCATACCATAAAGGCGATGGATGACGTTTTTCCTATATGTATGTGCCAGTTTCAGTCATTGTTTTTGTATCGTTATGTTCATAATAGTGAAAAGAATAGGGTTTTATTAACGCTGACCTTTGAACTAATCACGGTATTCGTCAGAGCTACACACTAACACATACCGTAAATACGCACATAACGTTTGGACTCCGCCGGCTTTTACAGTAATTTAGAATCATTTTAACCATTAACCCCTGACCTTGCAGATCTAGGTTAAGTACTACAATGTTATATTTTTATAAATGTTTGAGGGCTGTTAATGCCATCACACATATATTTTATTTAAATCTACTGTGATTTTGACGTTACGACTGCACACATCATTACATCCAATATTCAGGCATACCATGGCAAATTTAAATAAGCATTATCTCCATCTGGTTGTATGTCAATGTTTTGAATTCCCTTTTGTAATGATTTCACCAGATGTCAGTAATTCTATGAATTTATACGATGATAACAACTTTCCTGCATTCTCATGCGCTTCTTTCTTTTGCTTGCAAGAATTTTGAAACGAGTTCAAACATTGTGTTAGAAAATTTACAAAGTCTCGTGGTGCATTTTTGGACCCAAACCTCCAAATCAAACTCCACCTAATGGTATCGTGTTACGATATGATACATAATTCAAACAAATGCACACTAAATTCAACATTTCTTTTTATTGCCACAAATAGTGTAAGCTGGACAGCAGTTTAATCAATATTCAATGGTCAGTGAAGTACAGGAATATCCTTTGTCACATGTATGCGTCATATTATGTTAGTGAAGAGAGAAAGCATGACAATACAATTATCAGCAAACATGATGCCAGTCAATGTTTTAAATAAGTGTAACACATCGTACCTTTGCAAGCGATGAATAGATCGCTGTAAAGCTGTGAATAAAAAAGAACATCGAAACTTGTTATAGTAGCACGAGGAGTCGAACAAATAGCTTATTGCACGAATACTTTAAAATGAGAGGTATTGTAGTATTTGCTTCGAAACTGGAACAGAAACTATAAAGCGTTACAACGCTATTTTCTGTTACATTGTTTCATCACAATTTTCAATTGAGGATGTAAGTTCGACAGTTACACGTGGTCAGACTTTTATATTCAATCATTAAATATGTACTATATATTGCTAATCGTGTCATGCATTATTCTTTCATGGTAGCAGATACTGTACTCACCGCTGCACTTGAGAGAGACAAAAGTGATTACAAGCACGAGAATGAAACAGATTAAACCCAAACTGGTGAAAGTGATCGTCATGATCTTATTAGGAAATGTTGCGGTGGATTGTATCACTGTAAAAAGTATCATAATTTAATCAATGAGGCACATTAATATAACTTGTATGCTGTATCAAATATGATAATTGACAACGAACACTTAAACTTATTATTTGGTAACAAAAATGATTACTTAGTACGTGGCTTATCAGTAGCAAAGCTTAAGGTTTCTACCGAATTTGTAAGAACACTGTCTGTGTGTATCACGTTGTCCTCAACATCTTTAAAAATACATCCATATTCACTGTTTTATCAAATTTAGATCAAAAAATTACGGTAAACATTCAGTACAGTCAGTGAAAGTATATTTGATGGTATATATTATACAACTTCTTTATCATTCATTAACATGTTTTTGTTTCTTTTTCTAATATTTGACCAATCATTAACTTTGGGTGAAATATTAAGTTGTACCCAATCGTAGCATCGTTCTAGTATGGGTTGTCAGGCCTTTACTAAGCACATGCTACTTATTACGTGGTAGCGATCGGAAGTAAAACTTACCTTGAATATTTACAAATTTCGAAATATTACCGAGAGAACAAAGAATGTTTTCGTCCCCAATTTGAACAAATAGACTTAGCTCTGATCCATCTACTGTTACATGTTCGTTAGACTCATTCGTCAAGAAATGTTGTTCTTCTACGCCCTTCCCTGTATCTTCGTTATTCAGCTTCCATTCATATTTTATAGACGGCTTGATCTGATCGCTGTAACACTGAAATTCGTAAAGTGTTGACTCGTTAAGGAGAAGCACTGGTGGACATTTCCTTCTCATACAAAGTAGGAATATAGTAGGATCTGAAACAAACAATGCAGGAGAATAATATACGAGAGTATAACTGCAAAGAGGGATTCAGCGGACCTCCATGGTGGCGGACCTGTTTGCAATGGCGCACTCATTTTTAGAACGAAAGGGTTGTAAGACTGTTTATGTGATCATTGGCTTGCAAAAGCACCATCGCAACCACACCTTTAATATATGTTGACTCATAGAAAATAGACACATCTTAACTACAATACCGCTAGTTCCGCATTCTAGTTGTTTATAGCCTAGTTTTTTCATCGATGTAGGGTTTTAATTTGGCTTGTTTATGCCATTGTAGTGAACTGTTGCTCTGTATGGTTGTTTTAGGTATTCTTTAGAACGATCTTCAATTATCAAAGACGGAGTGAAAGCAGTTAAATAGCAAATTAATCCCGGATGGGAAACTTATGTATGTTACTTCAATCAGTTAGCGGTGAATTATTGCTGGAGTGCTGAAGTGCTCTCAAACAATGTCAATAGTTTCATAAGCTAAACTCGGCGCTCTCTGGGGCAATGAGGGATAATATTATTCTACCTAATAGGTTACTTCCTATTCTTTCCAAGCTAAACAGCAAATATTCGGTTTGATATGCTTCACTCGTGTAACCTGATGCATTCCCCTTGGTACTAACACAACAGTAATTCGATACTAGACCTAATATGTGTTGCTCTTTATGAACCATTTATATAAATAGTTTTAACTATGAAGTTACTGTCCATATAATCAGTTGATATATTCTACTTCATAGCTGATCATACGTTACAAAATAACATAGCATATTAAGTAAATCACACTTCTGGTTAAGCAACTACAGACACGTGGAAAAAACTCTTAACTGTATAGAGAAATACGTATTTTCTTATTGATGATTGTGTAAACATTCCACATCTTAAATGACAAACGTGTGGATGTCAACACATGACCTTAATAAGAAAAAATACTGCAAACAAATAACTTTTAAAAAAATCACAAGAAGGAGTTTTATTATTCGTTTAAATAAAATAATTCAAAGTACCTGTAATGTTCAACTTATATGTAAATGTATCTCCACCAAAGGAACATTTGTATGTACCGACATTAATTGGTGCAAAGGACTCGATATGTAGATAAGAAATGGTAGTACCCAACCCTTCTCCTTTAATGTTATCAACTCCGATATCATTTGGAGTGAAATTTTCCGCATAAATGATTTGATCATCAAACCACCAAAAAATACTGGATGAATGGTTGCCGGCCATATGACAGGAAATAGATATAGAGTTCCCAATGACAATTGTCTTTTCGACATAAACGTCTGACACTGTTGAAGAACAAAACAATTATAGCATTTATTATAAAAGGCAGGATAATCCTTATTTTTAAGGTGTGAAAACGTCTGTTATAGGTACATTAATTGAACTGGTAACAGTCATGGAGAAAAAATAGTATACTCAATCTTCGAAAGACCTTGTGACATTTAAATATCACTTCTGCTAATTAGTTTTGGATTACTTAGGGAAACAACCATATATTTGTCTACGTTTGACCCAGAAAGGGTCCAAATGCAGAGCCTTTGACATATTACGGAATTATCCTTGTGACGTCATAGGAGGCGGGCCCGGTGCTCCGAAATAAAAACGAAGAAGAATAGGAGCTCAGTGACGACACACAATGTGGGAGAATTCTGTCCTACATATTTGAGATGGATACTGTTAAGGATGATTTGTGTTTTTAGATAGCCACACAGACGAAAGAACGGATCTTGAAGGAACCGACTAGCAATTTATTCCTGTAAGTCTGAGTTAAGCCAGGCTGTAGTTATATCGTATAGTGTTCGTCTTGTCGAAATGTTAGCAAAGAAATGCATTCTGTAACCTCAAGGAAATCGGTTTGCCTTACATTCCGCTTAATCTTCAATCTCTTTATAAATTAAATGGCTTATATGGTAAGAAAAGCTCAAATATGTGATAGCAATATGCAAAGTAACGTAGAAGTGAAATTACTAAATGAGAAAAAATCTTTGTATAAAGCATTAACTACAGGGCATTAACTGCAGAGTGACCTACAAATTGTCTAAGAATGAATATTTTCAACTTACCTGTGATAGTGGGAAGTGATGCAGATAATATTATCAGCCATAAATAACACTTTGTCGAGATCATCTGCAAACAAAATACACGAGGGACAGAGAATAACGACAACTGTTCCCAAGCTGGGAGTGAGGGTAAGGTAATGTGTATTTTGCTACCAAACCATTTTGTCTTGGAGCGTTATATTTCTTTGTACTCGTTCATGGCCTAACACCACCGGTGTCTTTAAATGTCTGATTGACTTTTCTATATACATACAACACATTAATGCTACTTACAAGCTCACTGGATGGATCATTCAATCCCATATTCTTAACATAATCTGAAGACTTTAAACGAACTTAATATGAAGATTTGTACTATGGAATTATTCTTGTCACTTCCATTTGGCATTAGGAATTAGCACAAACGAGTTGAAGTCAGAGTAAAATTAACAAATGCCATGTCAGTATGATGCCCAGTGTACTAAAAGAGCATTTGTTATGAATCTACTTTTAAATTGGAAAAATGTGGATTAAAGTGGTGAAGAAGAACAAGATTTTGTTTTCACATTTGTATATCTATGACATCAGTCGTGATTGCCTCAGTTAACTGTTATATTTTTAAAACGTATAAATTTCAAATCAACATATAATAATCAAATGCTGCATTGTTTATGGAAGAGTTATTTTACAGACTACGAAAATAATGTCTACTAAACCGGTAAAAAGTAAACAATGTTATATAATACTGGTAATGCTTCATCGATCAGCTGTTGGTGAATAAGATACTAATCTATTTAAATCAGGTGCTTGTTGTAGGCCCTAACTAACCTTACAGTGAAAGGAGGGGACATATATGTTAGACCTGTTTACTTTACAAGCAGTCTGCCAAAACCACTTAATGGGACCGTGGTTTCTAACTCTACTGTATTTATCGTCTTTTGGCAGTCATGGTATACACGAAATAAAGGGAAATTATCTTACCTTGGTAAAGTTAAGGCGGGTTCCGCAATCTGTTCTGTCAAATCCTCTCGTGAAATTACACGTAACAAGAATTAAAGCAAAAATAATCGAAACTTTTACATGTTAAATATTAACTAAACCACTAAAGGTACTTGTTAGGTTCCAGTTTTCTAGGTACCTTGTTAATTATTATCAACGGCTCTTTATATTTCTTGTAACAAAGTAAGGTTCTTTACTAATTGAAAGTTATTAGCACATTGTATTTTTCATAATGTTAAGTGTTTGGTAAAATGTCTTTCACAATGCTCTGAGTATTGATATAATATTAACTTTTATTAGTGTGCTATTAAACTTATTACTTTTGTCATATCTGATGTGGTTTCCTTGCTAATGGATGCAAATTCACTCTTGCATTTCGTTTCAATCATATATAGGATTCTAAATTATGCCTTTTCTTTACCAAGTCATTTTTACCTTTTGAGAGCTATATTTTGTCATATTTTGACCTATTTCTAATGGATGTAAATATTAACTTGGTAACAAAATAAACGATCTTGTAATAAGATAATAATTAAAGACAAACTAAAATAATGAAATAAGCTGCAAAAGTGATATGAGAGGTTATCAACAAATATCAATTACGTCGATTTTATGTCTGAAAACGAAACTTACGACGGTTAACGCTTAATGACGTCGATGATCAACATATACAACTGTGAGATGCAATTTATTTAATTTATCATCACTTTAACTATTCCTCATCAATTTGGTCTGGTGCTACTTCCTGCCATGTACGTAGCCTGTTTATTATGCAGAAGAGAGACGTTAAGCACACTTCGATGGACCAAGAGATCCAACTGGTGATATTTAAGTCCTTGCATCTTATGAAATTGCATAACATCCTTTATCTCGGGGTTTCTTTATTTACGTTTAGATGATTGAACAATCTTTTGCAGAGTAACTTTTCTCATTTTTTCGAGCAAAGTAATTTCATACACAGATATGGTACCCGACATGCTATTTTATTGCGGAACCGTATCACCCTTTCACGTTTCTCACAAATGTCATTACTTTACCGGGCTGTAAGGGTTTGTAACTCATTACCAGCAACATTGACTTGCAAGCCAAATGTAAGGAATATTT
>KN889318.1:48466-64648 GCA_000934455.1 Apostichopus parvimensis | reverse complement strand
CATGTTAAATATTAACTAAACCACTAAAGGTACTTGTTAGGTTCCAGTTTTCTAGGTACCTTGTTAATTATTATCAACGGCTCTTTATAGTTCTAGTAACAAAGTAAGCTTCTTAACTAATTGAAATTTATTAGCACCTTGTATTCTTCATAACTTGTAAGTGTTTGGTAAAATGTCTTTCACAATGCTCTAAGTATTGATATAATATTAACTTTTATTAGTGTTCTATTAAACTTATTACTTTTGTCATATCTGATGTGGTTTCCTTGATAATACATACAAATTCACTCTTGCATTTACGTTACACTCATATATAGGACTCTAAATTATGCCTAGTTTTTACCAAGTCATTTTTTACCATTTGAGAGCTATATTTTGTCAAATTTTGACCTATTTTCTAATGAATGTAAATATTAACTTGGTGACAAAATAAACGATCTTGCAATAAGATCATATTGAAAGACAAATTAAAATAATGAAATGTTTATCGTAAGCTGCAAAAGTGATATGAGAGGGTACCAACATATATCAATTACGTCGATTTTATGTTTGAAAAAGAAACTTACGACGGTTTTTGCTTAATAACGTCGATGATCAATATATCCGATTGTGCGATGCAATCTATTTAATTTATCATCATTTAAACTATTCTCCATCAGTTTGGTCTGGTGCTATTTCCTGCCATGTACTTGGCCTGTTTATTATGCAGAAGAGAGACGTTAAGCACACTTCGATAGCTGGACCAAGAGATCCAACTAGTGATATTTTAAGTCCTTGCATCTTTTGAAATTGCAAGACATCCTTAATCTCGGGGTTTCTTCATTCACGTATTGATTACTGAACAATCTTCTGCTGAGTAACATTTCTCATTTCTTCGAGCAAAGTAATTTCATACACAGATATGGTACCCGACATGCTATTTTATCGCGGAACCTTATCACCTTTTCACGTTTCTCAAAAAGGTCATTACGTTACCGGGCTGTAAAGGTTTATAACTCATTACCAGTAACATTGACTTGCAAGCCAAATGTAAGGAATATTTTTACAAAGTAATATATCAGCATGTTCTAGTTAAGTCTTCCTGTTGTAATCGACTGTTTTGTAGTGATGTAATTGACGTGATTACACATTAGGTTTTGGTATGATCGTACTGTGATTGTAAGTGATATGCATTTAGAATTGAGGGTTGGGGGAGGGGGGAACGACATATTTATTGAGACCTGATAAGGAATATGAGTAAGAAAATAAACACACTTCGTATTACATACAAAATACTGTCAGTTGTAGACTGTCAAATTATCCTTCTTTGTCACGAAACGAAGCATTCTTTCGTGATTAGCGAGGAAGTTGGTATAGATAACAATTTATCAAAGAAAGAACCGATGCATTGCTGCCTGTAGTAGATTGGCACATCGCAGAAATTGCGGAATAATCGAATAAAAAAAGGGGGAAAACTCTTGTCGTCGCCTGTTAAGACTCAATGTTTCGGTCAGCTCTGATCATCCCGGATTATATTGCTTGTAATGCCTGTCATCAGAATTTCGTATTAATTTCGAAGATGTCCCCACGAGGTGTTCATTGAATGGTATAAACATATTCATATATCACTTCAACATAAAAGTCTCATTTATAAATGGCATCATTGAAATTTTATGAAAAATAACAACAGCAACATCCTGAGTTTGTAAACTAGAGACATCAAGAATAGTACATGGTTTGGTTAATGGAGTTCTTCTGACTCAACTTGACCCTTTATTTGGTTCTTCCCTTGTTTGTGTGGATGAATATAACAGTATTATTTTACATCAACATACTAAAGATAATCCATCAGCGCAGTTTCCATTAGAGTCTTTATTAAAACATCAATTACAGGTCAATAAGGCGTTTATCTGAGTTTCTGTTGACCTTTTTTTTTCATTCCAGCGACAATAACATATCAATAACTTGCTACTAATGAAAGAGAGATTAACATATTAGAAATTTTACTCAGCGTACCCTTATTAACCTTTTAGTGAAATATTATAATTTTATTGTTCACCCTACCACTTACGCATGCAAACCACACCTTTTTATATTCCGAATTTAAATACAACCAATCAAATCACCTCTATCACGTGTTAAGTCGTTGACAATAACAATCTTCTTTTCGGGCATATTGTGCAATGACATACCCGTACCCATGTATATAGTATACAAGTTTTTGCAACTTACGCGATTTAATGTACTGGTAGTAGTAGCACGAATCTTAGGGTACAACATACACTGACCGTAAACTTGTGTCGAAAGATGGACAGAGGCCGTGGTAAGAAAATTAGTAGATATGACCATGCCAGAAAAGAAGCCAAATAAAAGTGGAGCAAGGGAGAAAGAGCAATGTATGTCGCATAGGGATCGGTGATTAACTGGACATGTGGAATCAACTCAGGCTAAGGCTATGTGTTTATACTAACACAGAAGTAGCAACGTACGTATTGAATAGGTAGGCCCTCCTGTTTGACGTGGGTTCTGTATAGACGTTAAGCTGCGTGGTTATAGGTTACTAGGCCTACATTCCTTCTTTCGATAATGCCTAAGAGTACAACATAGGCTTAACGCAAGTACTATATATTAAGCTACACCTCACATGCGTCTCTGAAAAGCAGTAACAGTCAGTGCATAATAAAAGAATTTCACATGTATTGCGTAATGTATTCTGATGCGACCCGATTTGACCTTTCCTGTGGAGATACATACGTAATAGTTATTACATTTATAAGCGTAGCTTACAGTTGGATAATAAGCCGTTAGTGCTTCGAAGTTTGTTAAAAAGGGACATATTTTCATGGTATTTTGGCGTCATTATGGACAGGGGGTAGGAGCCGGGGAGGGAACTGGGGCACGTGCCCCTCCTTTTTTTCAGTAAATGTGCCCTACTGGCAAATAAAATGTGCCCCTTTGATGAAAAACTGTCTTTTTGATATCTTAAGCCTTTCAATTTTAATATTTTATTTTAATTATTCATGTGCACCATAATAGTATTAATAGCATACTTACACATCATATATATTTAACCTGATATGGCCGGTGTTTATCGGATTACAGCATAACGAGTGGTGGTTGTGGAATGAGAAAGTGCCCCTCTGATGTTGTGCCCCCCCCCCCACCCCAACTTTTTGGAAAGCTTCCTACCCCCCTGATTATGGATGACTTTTTAAACACATTATTGACCTTTAAGGTGAGAAATGATAGTTCTGAACCAGAAACGAAGTGAAGTATTTTTTATTTTATGTCCACAGGTTCGAAACCAGTAAGGAAGGTCGTCGTTCCACTGTAAAGGTGAGAACATATTATACGATTGACATGTAGGAAGATGAGCCATGAGATACCTTCCCCAAGTTTCCCACTCGCCTTAGTTCCGTGCGTATATACTAAGTGTTAAATGAGACCAGTTATGGTTAAAGAGTAAATCCATTGCATGTGCTAAGCTAACTAAAGGATAAGTTTAAAATGTCTATGATGAAAATAACTGTAACATAATTTGAAATGATTTGGTAAGATGATGCACATTTTCCGTTCTCCAAACTAAAACTGTCCCACTATTGATCAATTTCAGACATCATTGAGGTTGAGTTACTGTTATTTTCAGATTAATATTTCAAAACAGCTTGTGTTTGCTGCCTTCTGCTCTGTTGGATTTTCGACATCGGTGCAATTTAGCTAAAGCTTCATAGTTTAAAGTAAATGTTTGCAAAGAAAATATATTCGACTAATCCTACGCTAGTCGAAATATGTCGCTAAATTAAAACAAAGGCCGGGCAACGTTCTGCATCAGTTAATTGAGCAAACTGCAGCCTTAACACTACATCGATGCCTCTCAAACCGAGCCTGGTTAAGTCGCTTCGACGTAGTGATATCCACGCTCAAGTGTGAAGTATCGATCTTCGGCACTCTGTGAAATACCACACTGAAATGAAAGCAGATGCAAATGATAAGTTAGTCAAATAAATGAATAGCGAAGTATTACACTGATCCCCACACTTATTTCTGTAACAGAGTGATTGTTTAACTTGTAAAAAAAAATCTGGAAAAAGCAAAAATGCTGATCAATTATCCCTCCATTAAAAATGCTGATCAATTATCCCTCCATTACTTGTATTAAACTAGGAAAAAAACGAGCATTTTTTAAATAATATTCTCATAATATTACCTGTGTCACGTTTTCATAAACTTCTTTGATGCTATTCTTAACTTCAGTAATGGTTGGTCGTTCCTCACTACTCATATCCCATGTTGTTAACATGACGCTATACCTAGAGAGAATATTTTATTCAAGCCGTGTTTGGAATGGAATGTTTGAATATATTAATATAATTCTGATATTCCACTGTGGGGCATAAATAACAAAGTTATATCTATGTTATGATGAACATCATATATAAATCAGACGAGTCGTCACACAGTTAATTTATTTGCGGAACTAGACTGTTACGAATACATTAATTATAAGAAGAAATTTTCTACTATGAAAACTAATATGGAAGAAAGATGTTTTAACTCTTCTATCAATTAAAAGAGACCAAAATACATATTCACTTATTTCACCCCTCCCATGTCAACATTACAATTAAGATTTAGTAAGGGTTTATTAAGGATTTTCTCACAGTGCTCCAGGACAAAGAGGAGGTTGTTTCAAATGTTCCACATTTCTGACACTTCGTTCAATATCTCGGGGACGTTTATGGTGGTAAGGAGTCTCACCTGCAACGGAAATGTGAAGTAGCTTTAAGTCATTGGCACTGCATATGATATATAAGGTATATAAGGTAACTTTATCGTTAATAATGTGAACAATTAATCAGAGTATAAACGCATTCATACAGCTGGATGTGTAATTGACTTACCATAAGAAAACAGTTCCCACATCAATACCCCAAACGCCCACACGTCGGAAGGAAATCCGTACGTATTGAGGAATAGTGTTTCGGGAGGGAACCAAGCGGTTGGAGGATTTTTCTGAAGGAACGAGGGAAAGATATTAGTTGTGGAGATAATTCAATTAAAATTTAATAGTTGCATACCTTCATATAGAAACTGATCACGGAATTAGCGTCGAACATGCATAAAGTGGTCGAAAGAAACTGTAAAACTTCCTTAAGAAGCAAGAATTGTGTGTCTTTGCTGCCCTCATAATTAATAACTGCTCTACACTGAAAATATAACGTGGGTATATGGTACTTACTTTCTGAGATAAGTTCTTAACTCTCTCACCAGAGATTTCTATCGGCCAGAAGTCAAACAGTTTACAAACGTAATTTGTTCCAAGTAGGACTTTCCGCGATGCAAGAGCAGGGTGACACAGCTAAAAGTTGTCAATGGATAGATATTTTTTTGAAAATATAATAAGATACCAGTGTACAAAATAGAAGAATCTGTTTTCACTTTGGGAATAAGAAGAATTAGCGGTGTACTAAATGCTACTATATGTAAAACAGCTAGTCAAGTGAAGCAGTTAATAGCAATGTCGTTTTGTCCTCAAAACTAAAAGAAAATGAACGAATCTTGTTCATAGCATCTTACTTTATATTATAGATTCTTAATGACAATTATATATTACCTTATTGATATGAAGGAATTCTATCCCATTAGCCACGTCTTTGGCAAACTTAGTGAGAGAGTTCTGTTTTTCTGATGTATTATTGTCTTGACATTGTTTGCCCTGTTGCCACTGTGGCTGGAAATGTTTCAGCAAAAAATCTCGCAATGTTCCGTTCTCAAGAAATTCGTGGTACACGTAGTACGGTACTATGATAGACAGTTATATATAAACTATAATTTTATTATAAATAGATAATTAATATCAACAAAAGATTTATGAACATACATGCTATGGGCTTAATGTGCTAGTTGGTGCCATTATAGAATCCCACTACACCACATGCAATAATTGGCACAATTGAAACACACTTATCATATAACATAAACAACTGCCTACCATGTTTTATAAGAATATTATACATACCGCCCCTGGCAATTCCCTCATTTGCACGTTAAGATATTTTTAGGTGTAACGAATGAACATAAATTCTTCCTGTTAAATATTACACCAATAGTGCAGAATGATGACACGTTGAGATGATGAGAGTTGTTAACTTTGTGTGAAATGTTATAATGTTACAGTCATTGACTGGATAATAATCAAAACGTTTACCTGATTCTGTTGCAAAGCCGAGGCACTCAACAATGTTTTGATTCTGCTTTATGGATCTGAGATAGCTTACAAGTTTCAAAAAATGATAGCCGTCGTTCATTTGTGCCTTTCCTGAAATTAAGTTGGTAAAATCGTTACCTTTGTACTTGAATGCAAGGGAATACAGAAAGACCCAAAATACTTTATACTGAGAAACTTTGATGTGGGGAAAGAAGGCCACAGGTGTGCCCAATAATGACAAGCAACTGTTTTGAGATAACTGCAATGTGGCAATTGTAACATTTTGGCTACATTAGCAAGTAGATATATTGAAAAAATGCCTGATATGCAAGACAAATATGACTGTAATAATAACATGGTTTATAACTTGTATAGTTACTGTAATTAAACAATTTAACGTTGCACTGAAAAATCTATGTCTATGAACGTTGAGACAAGCAGATGCTCTAGGATTATACATTATACACAACAAGTCTGTCTATATCCAATATCCACAAACATCACAAACATCATATCACAAATATTAATAGGAATAGCCACTTATAACTACCAATAAGTTATTTGCATTCCCAAATGGGAAAATCCCTTTGCTCTAATAGTGGTCTTTTCCTGATCGAAGCAGGAATATATATTTGGTTGACAAAATAGAACTGTCACCACAGCATGTTTACAAAGCGCTATAGGCCTATAGAGAGATCAACAAAAATTACTCACCTGATACTGTTTTAGCAACAATATGTGGGACTTTTCGAGAACTGTCCAGCGCCTCCCAGTAGTCGAATGTTTTCCCACTTGAAATTATATGTATTAATGACACGTTTTGCCTCTGCAAACCGCATGACATTTTCACTGGTCCGTGCTTTGAATTTTCTCCACTACAACTTGCATTCAAATCTGAAAATAATAACACTAATCAGGACCAAAAGTTTGTAATCAGAGGATATTTTTTTGTCTGATTCAGACGGAAGATGAAATGTCAAATAAACTGAAAAGAAAATATTCCTCTTAGTATCTAGGAACTCCATGGCATTGTGTATTTTGTTATTGCTTTCCGTGAAGTCGAATGTAATTGAAATTCTTTGTAACTGTGCAAATTGACATTATTACTGTGTTTCCTTTCGTTTATTTAACATGATTCGTAGCCTTTATTACAAATGTATATGCACAGTTTATTGCGCTTTATATATACTGTTATGCATGAAGTTATTTTACTGTTTAGTTCACTTTGTATATACTGATATACATACGCTTCGTAGACGTCCTTCTAATCAAATAAATACTTAATACTTCTCTGTCGACAACCTTTAGGGTAACACACCTTGAGTTGACACGACCACGGAAGTGCCACCGTGAACCACTTGAGTCTGTGTCGCTCTGCAAATGGAATATTTAATGCAAACAGACTGTTACATACTGGGTGTTCTAAGTATATTTTACAAAAGTACTTTTTACTGTTCACCTGTTATAAACAAAGTCAATAGAAGCTAGGCTTCCTGCTTTTCCGGTGTTTACTGATCGTGTAATACACCAATATCAGATATGGTGCAATGCAGTTTATATACTTTATTGTGTCGATTCGTCAAAATCTATCAATGCAGATACATACATTTTCTTCAGAATATACAAGGCAATAAATAATTCAATACCCACGATGTGAAGCTTACCTTAACCTCCACGTTTGCTGTAAGAGTGTTAATGGAGTGCCTGTCAGAGAAATAAAATAATGAATGAATGAATACTGAACATCAACACTGTCAATGAGAAGATGATTCTAAGAATAGAGGCAGCGGAAGAGGGTTCAATCGGTGGAGAGGTGGGGTGGGGTGGAGTGGGGCAGGGTGGGAGGAAATTTTCGTAGAAGGTTAATACGACAAGTGGCACTGATTTGAAGGTACACCATACCCACGCTCACATCCGTCACTCCCGTTACCCCTGTCACTCCCGTCACCCAATCACTCCCGTATCTTGTCTAAGAATAGGATATTACTACAAATTTGACATAAAGAATGTATTTTATATTATATATGTTTTGGGCAGAATATGATATGGTACAAAAATAGGCTACAAACCGCGACGTCTGTAGTACATGACAGTGATGACCGCACACAAAATGACACCTCCGGAAATAGCAAATAACAGGAGTATCCGGTGTGGCTCTATAAGTCAGAGATTTGGAGAAATAAAATGTAAACCAGTCGTATATTTTAACTGTACTTATCTTCTTATATACGTATATATACTAATGTACTTATTTGTGTATGAGGAAAACCGACTTACCCCTTGCAAGTATCCTGATTGTGACACTATCGTCGAGGATCTCGGTTGGACCATGCATTAAACACGTTATATTAATGTTATTTTCCAATTTTGTCTCTAGATGGATTTTGTAATCAACAGTCGACAGATGGTGGATGTTGTAGTTCTCTTCAAGATCTGTGTAATTATCATCAGTAAAATCCATGGTTTGCCAAGTTAGTATTACTTTCGGTTTAGTACCAAATGCGATACACTCAACTGTCAGATTAGCCCCTCGTTCTGCGGTATAGGCTCCTGATACGTTAACACCATTTATGATAATCCTTAAATCTGGAACAACTGAAATTAAGGACGATTGAGGACAATATAAAAACTTTTTATAATTCAAGAGTATTTTAACACAGACAATAACTACATAAAACAAATATGTTATGATTGCGTCCGATATTGACTATAATTGCCATTTCTCAAGGACACAGACGTGTGTCTAACACCTTTATTGCAATTTCACATGTGCCTTCATCGTTTTCCTGCTACAATCAGATTGACCTTTATCTACACCACAATTTATTTGACGAATATTTCATACATTCATTCTGTAACGTGGTTTCTACTGATATTTCAAGATGGCTTGAAGCTAACAAGATATGTCAAGTATAACTAAAATATTAATGTATACTTTTACAGGAAACAAAAATTAACGATTTTATTGAAAGTTGAATGTGGGATGAACTGTTGTTTTTTCTCACCAACCGCTAAAAGGCTTCGAACAGAAAATCCAATCAGGTTTCCATTAATCCCTTGACGTCGGCAGCTGACTATTAGTTGTGAAGTATTTTTCGTGAGAAAATGTTGAAACGCTGCGTCCTTTATTCCTAAAAATGGTTGGGTTTCATATTTTTCTTTACCTATCTTGGAGAGATAAGTAGTATTCAATGTGATGCGCACTACGTGATCCTCATTCTCTTGTGGACCACGATCAGTACACCGTAACGTATACATCCTTTCCGCTGTGATGTATTTCGATTTTTCTAGGATGTATCCATTAAGGTAAATCTGCAGCTTGCCAACTGCTCGAAAAGAAAAACAAAATCAAATACCGTGTTAAAACAAAATAGTTGCTTGCAGTTTAAATTAGGTCGTTATCAAACATAGTTCAACTGAGACTGGTAATTTTGTTACCTGAATTGAACAAGAGGTGTTTAAAGAGAATCTACAGAGACGTAAAACAGCGTTTATGTTATCAAAATATCAAAATAATAGTTTTGTTTTATGTCACCATGAAACCTTTAGAAATCAAAGTTGGTTACTTTGTATAGATCGGCGTACCGAGACCAACTTCTTAACGTAATCGAATCTCACTGGGTAATAACGAAATTATTGCATTCTGACCTTTGGATAAGAGGGAAAATTTTAGTATAGAAATTATTATTTTAATTGATGGAAAGTTTGTTAAGTAGGCTATAAGAATAATAACGACCAGCTATATCACTGCAACCAATAAACGTCCATATAAGAAGTAAAAGCTTTAACATTCTCCGTTCCTGATAAGGGTATAAACATTCAATCCACAAATTGAAGTAAAGCTAATACAGTTTTGGTTTTGGGTGTTCTACAAAATTAAGATCAACTGCAGACAACGTGGTTACGTTTTATAAAGGGTAATCCATGTTTACCCTGTATCAGGAAGTAACTGACCTTCGTCAACTAAGTTATACGTGCTCTGTATGGAATTGTCAACGTGGCATGTATAAACACCTCTGTTGTTGTCAGAGAAATCATAAACATGCAGACGCGAATATCCTTCGTGGTCCGCTAAACTTCCGTTAACGTTGCTAAATCCAAATTCACTGGGCAGCAGGGATTCGGCAAACATTATCCTTCCATTGAATAGCCACATCAGAGAGCTCTTCGACGGTGTGTTACAAGGACAGATCATGTTGACTGAATGGCCAGGAAGAATTGATTCTGTTATTATCAGCTGAGCCAAATCTGGAGTAAAAGCAGGAAAATATGATGTTACCCCCACCAAACATTCATGTCTACATATATCAAGTGGGATAGTAGTTTAGAAACTACTATCCAAACTAATATCCCTTACTATACTTGATCAAGTCCAAACAAATTGTCACAGATGATATTTTGAAAGAAAGACAAAGGAATGTCACACGAGTAACGTCAAGATAGAAACTAGAGGAAGTGACGCTAAAAGAAGAAAAAATTACTTACTTGAGGAAAAAGTGTAGAGAAATAGCATCCCAAAGTAAGCACGTCGACGTTGCATGTTGCGTATCTGAAATTGGTGCAGGATATAACGTATAAGAGTAAGATGATGTACAATGGTTCAGAAAGCTTGACCTAAAGCTGAAGAGAATGGAAAGAGATATTAATACTTTAGCCCAATTCAGTTGCATACACTTAATTATGCAGCACGACATGGTAATAATGGCTATGATTTCATGGTACAAGTTGTGTTTCGCAGACGTATTTGTCATACTAACCTCTCTTGTAAATTGATCATCCAATCAAAATACAGACAGTTCAAAGTAACATCACGTAATGCAATATTTAGCAGGATCAATTTAGCCAGTTTCAAATCATCTACTGTTAGGTTGTCTTTCGATTTTATTAGCTTCCATATAAATATGTTACTTATAAACCCGTTAAGGAATAATAAATAATGAAGGCCCTCGAAGCCATCATTGTTTATGAACTTTCTGTTTGAAGAACAATAATTACTTCTTTTTTTTTCGTTGACTGTTTAACTCATTAGTCCTTCCACTCAACGCTTTAGAAAGTGAAATAAAATTTAGCTGTACTTTGGTAGTCAAAATATGCAGATCACGGGCCTTCATGAAAAACTTGATTTGTTTCTTAAATTTGTTTGAGCTAATCCCTTTAGTTTCTCGACATGTTGTATTTGTATGTTATATATAAGCGATAGGGTCTCTCACTTGGCAAATTGTCTCACATTGTCATTGAAAATAACATGGTGTTATTTTCTATTATATTCATAAATTTGAAAGGTTGTTACACGATCGAAACCATTACACTTTAAGCTCAAGAATATAAAAGGTGCACAATGTACTTCGTTTTTTGTCAGTAAGTTAAAATCAATGCCCTTTTATTGAAGCACTGAATGAAACAATGGGACCGTAGGTCGCAAAGAAAATTTACCATGTATTTTTGTCCAGCGTAATAAGGTAATTTATACTTTGGTTCTATACTTGCATTAGTCGTTTCAAATACCAAACTCAATGATCAAAAAAGCACTGAATGAAATTTGGCCTAGTTTGTTTAGAAAACGTTAAAGCTACTATGATCTAAATTGTTCATATGTCTCATGAGCTTATACATCATGTGTCGTTAGAAAGAAAGAAAAACAGTCTTAACCGTTTTGCAGTATTTCATAACTCCTCGTTCAAGTTCCAAAGGTAACACGTATATACGCGATAAAGTTGATAACATTCAAGATATATTTATTTAGTATGACCTACAGCAAACAACTGTACACTTAGCAGAATTCAGTTTCATTTCGTGGACCCGTTAACCACATAACAGAGTGATGACGATTACAACGACAGTGTCTGATAGATGAAACGCTTCTCGTCGATGGTTGGTATTACCTCCATTTGTTGAAATAATAGCAAAAATAACCTCACTTCAGTATCGTTTAAAAGTTGTGTATTGTTTATGTGCGCTAACGTTTATTTTCTTTTGTTGTTTAGGGGTCTACTCTTTAGGCTTTCAACTCTTTAAACACAAACAGAAAATGGGGATTGTACAACGAATTCGGTGGATCTTATACGTGCTGGTCTTTTGTGTGCGAATCTCTGGTAAGACTTCTACCGTGCCTCATTACTTAAATCGATAATTTAGTTAAGCTGCTGGTCAGTAAAGAACGATTATATGTTCTAATCATTTGTATTGGACGTAATAATTACTCTTCAACGTCCCTGACACATGCGTGTAGTATTTACATGATGGAAATGTAATTGATTAAACAACAAAGGACGATTTGCTATCTAATTTTTCTCTTCAAGGATAAAACAAATTAAACCATTTCTTCTCTATAACGATATGCATTGAAAATTGAATATTAAAATCCGTATTCCTCCTTTAAGATGTTCCCATTTTTACTGAAAGATTAATGCAAACGGCCTTTCATGAAAACAAAGCGCATTACGATAGGCTATATGTAAACTTAATTCGTGTGCATTAAAATATTAAATAAAATTAAAATAGCTTTTATGTCCGATTGAAGTCAATTTTATTGTTAGCTTTGGAATTAAGGTCATCTTATATTGTGTGATACTTTGATATCTATCTATATTATACTGCAGTATTATGTACTCAATAGTTTTCCAGAGGATTCATTACTCTAAAATAAACGTTCTCCACTTGTGCCTTATTTGTATTTTTTTCAGATTCAAGACTCGTTTGTGAAGGTATTTATCGTGTGACCCAGAACGTGAAATCAGTGATATCATGCCAATACGAAAGTTCTTTTCATGCGGTTCGTTGGTATTTTAATGGAAACGAAGAATCTTTCTTAAGGATAGATAGAATAAACAAATATGGCAATGGATATGATTCAGGGGAATTTGACATCAAATCAGACGGTTCCATGATCATTAATAACCCTGAAATCAGAAATGAAGGAACTTACACCATATCTGTCCTACATGAAGATGGAAGGAGCTCAAAGGCAGACATGGAAGTAAACATCATAGGTAAATGAGATCTGCTTAAATATTTTCAAGTAGGTTTGGAATAACAAAAAAATATGAGTTTTTGCCATCCTGTATTACTGAGGTCATTAGGGGTTTGCAAGAGGTATAGTGCCTTCTGTATAAATTAATCATGTGTTTCTTTAACTACCGTGTCAGGGATAAATCAGCAATTATCAGAGATTTGTCCGTTCTATTTTCAATTGTAACTGCCCACGTCAATGCCCCTAAGCCATTAATGTATTCGTGTAAATATGATAGAGTGAGATAACACGACAAGTGTTTCCGTTCCCAAAAAAAATTAATTCTCAGTTTCTAATTATTTGATATGCAACTCGGAATGGGAAGCAACAATTAGTTATCGTAATTTTCCGGTTGCCTAACCCGATAATGGTAGTACGTTATATCACATTTGTTTGAAATCTGCGACAGAAGGGAATATTCCCTTGCCTCTTTTTGGCGCTTATTATGTGAGTGAAACCAAAGAGGAGTCTGTTGCTAAAGCTTTTATCAACCATCCTATGTTGCACTTCAATTCATAAAAAATATAATAGTGGAGAAAATGGGTTATTAATACTTGCATAAAGCTGTAAAAATAACAGTTACGAAAGTAATCGTGACATAGTTATCCCTTTAGGGGACAGTAAGGAATCGAACAACAAATTTAAGATTGTTTTCTCACTATCACATTAAACAGTGCCGTTGGAAACAATCAGCGTTGAAGATTGCAGGACATCTTCATCTTCACAGTGTGTGCAGGATGGGAAGGAAGGCACAAATGTTTTAATATGTGTAGCACGAGACGCTCGTCCCAAAATTGGTTTAACATGGCTCTCTCTAGGTCCAACAGGGATGAAAGAGACCCAGCCAGATGAGACAAGAGAAGAGAGCAATAATAATTTGCATACAACCATTTCTATTATGACTTACGCCACGAAGAAAAGTGTTTTGCAGCTTTTTACATGTGTGGCTACTGGATTCGCTGTTAATGAAAACAATAACAGTTCAGTTCTAGTAACAGGTGACACGCAAGATTTTAATGTGACCTATGAAGACAAGTTTGTAGAAGTTGGGACATCATTTATGCTAAACTGTCCATCAAAGTCGCACAAACTTGCCCAAATCGAAGCTACTTTTCTTAATGGGACTAAAGAAATGATTACAGAAGCGTCATTAAGCAATTTGGATGGGAGATGTGTCAAACATGACATTTGTCGCAGAACGGATAGCGGACAAGTTGAAATAACCGTTAGAAAATATGATCAGGAAGGATCATATGTATGCACTTCTACAAACGGCGAGGTAACTACTATAACTGGGACTAAAATCAGTATTACAAGTAAGTGCAATTGCGTTCCACTTTTGTTTGATAGAAGAAATTTTAATTGAAAATAAGAAATCACTACTTCCTTATGATCATATATCACAACAACATTAAATGAAATGACACTATGCCTTATTGACGTTAAATGACAAATATATGTTCACGTTTACTTCGTTGGTTTGTTTCATTAGTTCATGTAACATACTTATCATTGGAAATTAAAACGGACGATTAATACAGGAGCTGAAGAACAAAGAATCCATAATATACCTTACACCTGCAGACCCCACCCCTCGCCCCTACTATCCCTTTGACCTAGCGACCCACCCATCCCCTGTAGAGTACAGTACATAACAATGTGCTCCCCAATATAAAATAAATTTCAAAACTAGAAAGTTACACATATGAATAGTACACATATGGATGAACTATCTACAAAGACAACGTTGAAACACTTAAACAAGCACGTATTGTACCAGGTGGTGAATTCCATAACTTAGTGGCATGAAGCAGTTGTATGCTGAGATCATCCATTACATGCTCAAATTCCCAACGATAGTCTGAAACAGTATAGATCTCATGTTTTGAATCACATTTATTCGATTCCCTTGTGACATTGCATCGGTATTGGAAACTATTTATCGCATATCATGCATCTTGAGCTTACGAACGAACGAACTTACTTACGAACGATATATAAGTCAAAACGGTTTTATTGTATTGTTCTATGTCGAATATACAGATTTTCGGTTTCATATGTTGTTGATGGTGTAAGGTATATATACGTTTTACAATCAAATTATTTTTATCCGTGTAAATGAAAATGCCACAAAGTCCAACCCTGGTTGAGAGAGAGAGCCAATGCTGACTCACCTAATTAAGTTTGAGATGTGAAAACCCACTGTTATGTTCTGGGTTCTATTTAAAAGTTGTGCAGTGTTTTATCCCTTATTTTCTTAATTTTATTAACACTGTACAATTGTGATAATACCTTCTTACGAATAGCGTTAGGTTAGTGCACTGTTTGGTTTGGTATTTGTTAATAAATGACACTAACTGGACATCTGGAGTTAACTGATCTTCATTGGCTAGCCTTCCCAAGTATCCGTACCCACACGGGTGTGCAACATTAAAAGAAGTACATTTTGATGGAAATATATTCCAGCAAATATTTAGCATCTTAGACGGTTTTTCATTATACTGAGTGACAGCATACTTGTATTACTTTTCAAGAGGTTTGACTGCGTTTTTCATTACTTCTTTTTAAAATTTCATTCCTCTTGTGTCAGTTTCCCCTGGGAATACGTCTGTTGCGATCGATGGATGTGAAAATGAAGAGGTCTGTACGATACAATCCGCTTTGTCTGGAAGGATAACATGCTCGTCTGAAGGATATAGACCTCCCATGCCACTTACTTGGGTTCAACTTGATAAATCCAGCTATACTTTAGTGTCGAATGTGCAAAGTCGCACCGTCCTTAACAACAAAACCGGGACAAGCACGTTTCATGCAACTGCGGAATACAACTTCGAGAACTGCGGTGATCAGGCGAGACTTGCGTGTGTTGCTAATGCATCTATATATCAACAGAGCGAGTTCTCCTCGACTGTATTGTTAAGCACAGGTGCAGTAATTGCATATATTGCATATGATATCTCTCTCTCTCTCTCTCTCTCTATATATA
>KN889318.1:27445-43831 GCA_000934455.1 Apostichopus parvimensis | reverse complement strand
ACTCTTTAAACACAAACAGAAAATGGGGATTGTACAACGAATTCGGTGGATCTTATACGTGCTGGTCTTTTGTGTGCGAATCTCTGGTAAGACTTCTACCGTGCCTCATTACTTAAATCGATAATTTAGTTAAGCTGCTGGTCAATAAAGAACAATTATATGTTCTAATCATTTGTATTGGACGTACTAACTTCTCTTCAACGTCCCTGACACTTGCGTGTAGTATTTACATGATGGAAATGTAATTGATTAAACAACAAAGGACGATTTGCTATTTAATTTTTCTCTTCAAGGATAAAACAAATTATACCATTTCTTCACTATAACGATATGCATTCAAAATTGAATATTTAAATCCTTATTCCTCCTTTAAGATGTTTCCATTTTGACTGAAAGATTAATGCAAACGGCCTTTCGTGAAAACATAGGGCATTACGATAGGCTATATGTAAACTTAATTCGTGTACATTAAAATATTAAATAAAATTAAAATAGCTTTTATGTCCGATTGAAGTCGATTTAATTGTTAGCTTTGAAATTAAGGTCATCTTATATTGTGTGATACTTTGATATCTATCTATATTACACTGCAGTATTATGTACTCAATTGTTCTCCAGAGGATTCATTACTATAAAATAAACGTTCTCCACTTGTGCCTTATTTGTATTTTTTTCAGATTCAAGACTCGTTTGTGAAGGTATTTATCGTGTCACCCAGAACGTGAAATCAGTGATATCTTGCCAATACGAAAGTTCTTTTCATGCGGTTCGTTGGTATTTTAATGGAAACGAAGAATCTTTCTTAAGGATAGATAGAATAAACAAATATGGCAGTGGATATGATTCAGGGGAATTTGACATCAAATCAGACGGTTCCATGATCATTAATAACCCTGAAATCAGAAATGAAGGAATTTACACCATATCTGTCCTGCATGAAGATGGAAGGAGCTCAAAGGCAGACATGGAAGTAAACATCATAGGTAAATGAGATCTGCTTAAATATTTTCAAGTAGGTTTGGAATAACAAAAAATATGAGTTTTTGCCATCCTTTATTACTGAGGTCATTAGGGGTATGCAAGAGATATAGTGCCTTCTGTATTAATTAACCATGTGTTTCTTAAACTACCGTGTCAGGGATAAATCAGCAAATATCAGAGATTTGTCCCTTCTATTTTCAATTGTGACTGCCCACGTCAATGCCCCTAAGTCATTAATGTATTCGTGTAAATATGATAGATTGAGATAAAACGACAACTGTGTTCGTTCCAAACTTTTTTTTTAAATTCTCAGTTTCTAATCATTTGATATGCAACTCGGAAAGTGAAGCAACAATTAGTTATCGTAGATTTCCGGTTGCCTAACGAGGTAATGGTAGTACGTTATATCACAGCGAGATATCTATGACTGTGTTCACATGTTCCCCAAAATGTAATATTAGTTGTGTCATGTAAAACAAAAGTGACTACATTAAGCAAGAAGGTAGAAATTTCCTGTGTCAGAAGAAGAGCCTTCCATTACAATGTGGTAACAATTCATCATTCTATCACCCCATCCCCTCGCCTCTTTTTGACGCTTATTATGTAAGTAAAACCAAAGAGGAGGCCGTTGCAAAAGCTTGTATCAACCATCCTATGCTGCACCTCAATTCATAAAATATAATAGTGGAGATAACGGGTTGTTAATACATGCATAAAGCTGTAAAAATAACAGTTACGAAAGTAATCGTGACAAATGTATTCCTTTAGAGGACAGTAAGTAATCAAACAACAAATTTAAGATTGTTTTCTCACTATCTCATTAAACAGTGCCGTTGGAAACAATCAGCGTTGAAGACTGTAGGACATCTCCATCTTCACAGTGTGTGCAGGATGGGAAGGAAGGCACACATGTTTTAATATGTGTGGCACGAGACGCTCGTCCCAAAATTAGTTTAACATGGCTCTCTCTAGGTCCGACAGGGATGAAAGAGACCCAGCCAGATGAGACAAGAGAAGAGAGCAATAATAATTTGCATACAACCATTTCTATTATGACTTACGACACGAAGAAAGGTGTTTTGCAGCTTTTTACATGTGTGGCTACTGGATTCGCTGTTAATGAAAACAATAACAGTTCAGTTCTAGTAACAGGTGACACGCAAGATTTTAATGTGACCTACGAAGACAAGTTTGTAGAAATTGGGGCATCATTTATGCTGAACTGTCCATCAAAGTCGCACAAACTTGCCCAAATCGAAGCTACTTTTCTTAATGGAACTAAACAAATGATTACAGAAGCGTCAGTAAGTCAATTGGATGGGAGATGTGTCAAACATGACATTTGTCGCAGAACGGATAGCGGACAAATTGAAATAACCGTTAGAAAATATGATCAGGAAGGATCATATGTATGCACTTCTACAAACGGCGAGGTAACTACTATAACTGGGACTAAAATCAGTGTTACAAGTAAGTGCAATTGCGTTCCACTTTTGTTTGATAGAAGACATTTTAATTGCAAATAATAAATCACTACTTCCTTATTATCATATATCACAACACCCTTAAATGAAATGACACTATGACTTATTGACGTTAAATGACATGTATATGTTCACGTTTACTTCGTTCATTTGTTTCATTAGTTCATGTAACATACTTATCATTGGAAATTAAAACAACAGAAAATATTAAAAGTAAAACGGACGAGTAATACAGGAGCTGAAGAACAAAGAATCCATAATATACCTTACACCTGCAGACCCCACCCCTCGCCCCTACTATCCCTTTGACCTAGCGACCCACCCATCCCCTGTAGAGTACAGTACATAACAATGTGCTCCCCAATATAAAATAAATTTCAAAACTAGAAAGTTACACATATGAATACTACCCATATGGATGAACTATCTACAAAGACATCGTTGAAACACTTAAACAAGCACGTATTGTACCAGGTGGCGAATTCCATAAGTTAGTGGCATGAAGCAGTTGGATGCTGAGATCATCCAGTACATGCTCAAATTCCCAACAATAGTCTGAAACAGTATAGATCTCATGTTTTGAATCACATTTATTCGATTCCCTTGTGACATTGTATCGGTATTGGAAACTATGCATCGCATATCATGCATCTTGAGCTTACGAACGAACTTACTTACGAACAATATATAAGTCAAAACGGTTTTATTGTATTGTTTCTATCTCGAATATACAGATTTTCGGTTTCATATGTTGTTGATGGTGTTAGGTATATATACGTTTTACAATCAAATTATTTTTATCCGTGTAAATGAAAATGCCACAAAGTCCAACCCTGGTTGAGAGAGAGAGCCAATGCTGACTTACCTAATTGAGTGAAAACCCACTGTTATGTTCTGGGTTCTATTTAAAAGTTGTGCAGTGTTTTATCCCTTATTTTCTCAATTGTATTAACACTGTACAGTTTGTATAATACCTTCTTACGAATAGCGTTAGGTTAGTGCACTGTTTGGTTTGGTATTTCTTAATAAATGACACAAAATGAACATCTGAAGATAATTGATCTTCATTGGTTAGCTTTCCCAAATATCCGTAACCACACGGGTGTGCAACATTAAAAGAAGTACATTTTGATGGAAATATATTCCAGGAAATATTTAGCATTTTAGACGGTTTTTCATTATACTGAGTGACAGCATACTTTGTATTACTTTTCAAGAGGTTTGACTGCGTTGTTCATTACTTCTTTTTTAAATTTCATTCCTCTTGTGTCAGTTTCCCCAGGGAATACGTCTGTTGCGATCGATGGATGTGAAAATGAAGAGGTCTGTACGATACAATCCGCTTTGTCTGGAAGGATAACATGCTCGACTGAAGGATATAGACCTCCAATGCCACTTACTTGGGTTCAACTTGATAAATCCAGCTATACTTTAGTGTCGAATGTGCAAAGTCGCACCGTCCTTAACAACAAAACCGGGACAAGCACGTTTCATGTAACTGCGGAATACAACTTCGAGAACTGCGGTGATCAGACGAGACTTGCGTGTGTTGCTAATGCATCTATATATCAACAGAGCGAGTTCTCCTCGACTGTATTGTTAAGCACAGGTGCAGTAATTGCATATATATCTAATATATATATATATATATATATTTGTATTACTTTTCAACAGGTTTGACTGCATTTTTCATTACTTCTATCCTAAATTTCATTCCTCTTGTGTCATTTAATATATACCGCAACGCGAATTATATCATTATAAATCATTACATCTTCGATGTTTATGTTAACATACTTACTTAACGTCTTAGTTATAACAAAAGAGTCCTGGCACCACAATTAATTAAGTTTGTGTTATTTCTGCCGTTTCTTTACAGAATGCTCTACAAATTCACCAAAGGCATCTGCCATTGTCATCCCTTTGGTAATTGTGATCGTCGTCTTTTTCATTATTCTCATCGTGGTAATAAAATACAAAAGAGGTATGTTTCACAACACAGATTATCGGCGTCTGAAAGATTTAGTTTAGTGATATTAAATGAGACAAAAACCCAACCATCATAATTGCTTATATACTTTTTGTGGAGAACAAAACACTTACATTTTAAGAAAATCTTGTTTTGTGTGGGAGCAATCAATTTGTAAATATGTGATGTCGTAGTGCCATTAGATCTGAGACCTTTCTCGCTCTCTGTTTTTGTATTTATCGCAGAGTAGCCAATGTTGAACTTAAATATAATGCCACCATTAGGGTAATCAATAGGTTCATGTTTTTGATTCGGTATTGCTAAACCCATCTCTATCACGGAAGATAAATATTGTAACCACGAACAACGTAAATTATTGAAGCACACATATATGGATGATGTCATGTTTACACTTGACCAAGTCTTCAGCCTTGTGTGTGAAGAATTACTAACTCTGAGATATCTCTCAAATTGAATAATAACTAACTTAGCTGTTTTGGAACAATGATGATGGTTGGGTTTGTGTCTCATATAATAGTTTGATATTAAAATAATCTTGGCAAACTCAAACAATTTGGGTAATTCGAAGCACCATCAATTTTAAAGGTATGATCTGCGACTGTTATGTCAGATACCATTTGAGTTATTTTGGTTTAAATTTCAACTAGATTTTCTTCTCTATAGTTCTATGCCTTTACACTTATTTTCTTCACATGAGATGATATCAGAAAACTTTGGCCACCACATAAACAAGCTGAAGAAGATGAGGAAGCGACAATGGAATACGTTAGTGATTTGTATATTTTAATCCTTATGAATCACCTTGGCAGTGTTGAATCTAACAGTTGCTCTTATGTTCAAACAAAGATAACCTTAGTACAGAGCAAAAGCTAGGATTCTCATATAGTGAAAAAGCAAAATTTCACACCAGTTTCAGGCGATAGGTGATCCTTATCTAACTACTCGATTGCATAATTACCTTAAGCAGTGATATCGTGAAAAGAGTGACGTTGATTGAAGAAACTTACCTTTCGTTCGCTAATTAGTAGCTCATTGTTATAAATATGAAGAATGATAACTATGCCATGTTATCAATGTACATATAATAGCATTAAGTTGTAGATGTTTCCAAACTCTTCAAACTATAACATTGTTTCAATCTGCAGAAAAAGGTTTCAGGAAAATCTGAGATGGTAGAGAATACAAGTGGTGAAACTTCGTCACTTATCGAAGGTCATCAAAAAACAGAGACAATTGTACGTAAGACGTTTCTTGGAATGATTACATTGTTTAAACTAAAAACAAAACCCGAGCATTTTAATAATCTTTACGTAATTAATGTATAGCCTTTATTTTAGGATTAGAATGATTTGACCAGATAAATTACTTGTTCTTTTATCATTTTTACTAGTACGAGAGTTATCCAAAAATACACACGATCTAATATGCATTCTAATAGTCATGAAAGTAGATGTAACTATCTGCAGCATTGCTTTCTTCTGTTTTTATCTATCTTCGAAAAAGGAAGGATGCCATAGCTAGTGTGCCTGTTACCCCGGTCTGATCAAGCCTACAGACAACATTAATAGTCTATTTCAACTTCCACAAAATTCATGGAAAGTTTTTCGTTTTTCAAGATTCACATATACCTACCAAATGAAAAACAAACATAATGTTGCATAACCGAAGGATGCCCGATATTTCTTCTAATACTTTTAACAGACTAAGGATGTCATAAATGGCTTTAAGAAGGTACTGAAGACATTTCACAAAGACGTCAAGCAACTTAAGGTATGTAAATATTATGAACATTTACTACTCTGTGGGAATAAACTGTGTATTTAAGCAAATGAGAAGTATTTAGGAACTGATACATTCTACTCGAAGTTATATCGTGTTTTGGTGTATTCAATCAGTAATTAATATTTTATCCATTCATCAGAAATGGACAAATCGTGAAGGTTATCATGATTGTGCGCTCAGTTTACTATTCCTTTGAATAAATGTAATAAGGGGATTGTTAGGTTTTGTCATATTATAACTAAAAAATTAAGTCATATCGCACTGATAAATTCCAAAATTTCGTTCTATTTGTAGGTAGAGCCTAGTTCATTTCAGAAACTACTTGAAACTTTCGAAAAGAGCCAGAACGTAAGTTATTCTTTTAGCTCATCAAACCTCCCAATACATAATCACACAAAATGTATCCATTTTGTTTATCCGTTGATGTTTGATGAATAGCAAAACACGGTTATATTCACAAACTGTGTAGGGACTTTGAATGTGGAGGGTAATATTTCCATCCTTTTATGACCTCTTTTTGTAATTAAATATTATCCAAAAACACGAAGAAATTCATAAATAAGAAAAATTAACAAGCATACGTACAAACATTTGGTGTCACTGGGTTTATAGATTTTTACTAGCTATTATCATGTACGATCATCCAAACTCTGCTGTAGTCTCTTGTTCTATGGGTGTTTATGGCACTGCTTCGATGTGGCATGGTTTGTATGCTTTTTGGTTCTTTATAATGTACAATGCATTTAAATAACGACATGTTCTTCTTGCTTTTCTAACAAAAAATACAATAATCATTATTTCAGATAGACAATTCCATCCAACAACTCATGCCACAGCAAGGCTTGCGCTCTAACACTACTAAAATATCAAGTATATTGATTGTTATAACAAATAATTAATTTTATTTGCATAACTTTTACAGGTGGATATGACAGCGGAATTGCACCATATTGTTCTCAAATTACAGAAAAAGGTATTTGTCGTTTTAATTGATTACTATTAGATGCCCATAAGCTACAAATTTGATATGTTTTTCAATGAGTCATGGAGAATAATCTATTATCGAGATGTTTGTTTTACTAACCTATTGAACTGACACCTCCGTGTAATGTTAATTAATTGCTAGTTTAGTAAGAATAATTATTTCAAAGTTGTTTGCTAGATACATTCCTGGTCAATTATCTCTTAAAAAAATTTAACTTACATGTAGGCATGTACATTTCAAAGTATATTTGTCATCCATAAGCGATCAGTATTGTTCACGTATATAAATAAAATAATTATAATAGGTTATATTTAAGAGCAATGGAAGTCGAAGAGGTATAACGGAAACAATGATCACTTTATTCTTGATTCTCTCTCCTTGAAGGAAGCCTTACATGTAGCATTATATTTGGCTGAATGTTCAACAACATGGGTGAGTAAACTTGTAAGTTTGTAAAGTTTGTAAGTTTGTAAAACATTGATTGATTTCCCCTTTGGTGGTGCGACTCAAATTACACCAACAATTCTATCCATTCAGTTACTTTCAAACCGATTCCATTCCCAATACCAATCTCTCCCTTAAATTCCACTGTACACCAAAGTAAACTGCCAAATGTCCTAAGGGGCTTTCGAGTCCTTGTGATTAAGGTATATACAAAACAGGACATTTTCCATCTTGAAAAGATTGGAAATTTACAGATATTAGAATATTCGATGCACATTGATATATATAACTTCATTTATTTATGTAACCAATCTGTCTGCAAATTGGTTCATCAGCTACCACAGCTATAAAATTCAAAGCATCTTCGAAATCACATTATCTTTCAATAACCAATGTCTGCTTAAATGCCTCTACTTGAAATGTAATGTAACATATGATTGTTACAAACATATTACATTTTCTTTAACTTGCGCTATTGTAGACTGACGAATACGTTAAAATCATCTGTGGGCTTCTGAAAACTAAAAAGGTACGTACTACCATTTAGCATTCCAATATATTTCTAAGAACATGTATTGGAAGGTGTATACTTTACATGAAGCTGCAAAGTGTAGTAAAGTATAATTGTACTAGGTTCTTCCAACCTTCGAAGTAAAAATAATGAAAGCCGATGTTTGAGAATATTCTAACACATTCTAACACAGTTATGTTACGGGGCTGAACAAACCTTCCTGTTCTAGGAAAGATGTGGGAGGAAACAATTTAACGGTCGGTCCCATACATCCTTGATTATGTTATATAACAGTTACAACAGGTGCAATGTATTATAGTTAACATTCGAAGTCGGTAAAAGAAAAATTATTTTCATCGTGTATAATTTGAGAGGAATAAAACGTTTGATATATGAGTAATTTAAAGACCACGTGCCTTGATTTCCTCTTTATTTAGGTAACTTCTAAGGTCATAAAATTTCATTAATTTCACCATATTTGAACGTGATTGATCGATGCAGTCGTTGTAGGTTCTGTACTTAATATTTCTTTGAATTGCTGAGAACATTTAATCATAATTGTGAATTTTACACAAATTTCAGATAAAAACCAACCAAATAATCCGTAATTTGAAGAGCAGTGGAACGGTAAGTCCATTCAAAGTTATCCCTTGGGCAGCGAAATCAAATTAAAAAATCAAGTTTGAAATTTAAACCGACATATTATATTTACTTTTCCTTAGTATTCAGAGAAGGTACCTGATGTACTTCTGCAACTTTTTGAAGTGAAAGCCGTAAGTATTTACTCTTCTCTTCAATAACTGCAATTGTCAATCCTAGTAAACAGACGTTTATACAAACCGGGGCGATTTGACAAGTCCAGGTTAATCTACAAGGAAAGAAAGAATATTTCGTATGTTCCGTTTAATGAAATGTTAACAAATTATTTATCTCGCACAACACAAATTAATCACAATCAACATGTGTCGCGTGTTTGCGTTCAGATGTATTTTGTATTATCCTGACAGTGCAAGTAAAACAAAAGTGGTGGTATATATTGCTTTACTTTAATGTTCCAATTAATCGTCTTCTTATTATACAACACCCTTAGATCAACAAAACTGACATACTTAAATGTACTGACAGCAAAGTTGGTGGCGATGATAAGGTAAGGAAAAATGGCAGATGTTCAGTATCATTGATTATGCTAGATTTATAAGTCATGTCAAACATTTGATAGAGAATTGCTGTTGTGCAAATGAAAGTTAAAATAATTTCAACTGTACATACATTTCTGTAAAGTGCCATATTTATAGCCTATTTAGAACTGATGAAGTATAAAGTTAGGTTAGGCCTCCATGTCGTATCTGAAACGAATGTGTGTGTTTGTGTGTGCTTAGCATTATGATATAGCCAGATAATTTATGCTTAGTATTCCAATGAAATTTGCATTACAATTACTATGTACAGTTTCAACGTAACAATATTGAAGTTGAGGCAAAGGTGTGGTGTCAGAGAAGCACATGACTAAATTTGCTTTGTTTTGCTTCAAATATTAACTACAATTTTTTTTAAATTGGGAATCATCGCAGTATGAGTACACTATCGCCATTGGTATATAGTTAACTTCATATCCCTGCAGGTAAAGTTGAAGCCCGATCCAATCAAGTTCGAAACAATTGAGTCAAAATAAGTACAACAAATCAGATAGTTGTCACATACTTTGGCACCACACCTACTTGTTTCAGGACCTGGTATGGTGCAAACTTTGAAAATTTCAATTATCAATATCTCAAAACATTGAATCTAAAAATGGTTGCAATTTGCATCAAAATGTTAAGAATGTGTTCGTCTTTCATCTCTCAACATAAAATATATTGATATGGACTATACTTCTGAGCTTCCGTCAATTAAACGATCAAATTATAATAGACAGAATGAAATCAATCTATTCTAATCAATTTTAACAATACTTAATGACTCTGCTCCATTTTCTTAAATCCAATCGGGTATTTTTCCACTGTCAAATCTCATTCTAAACTTGAATTTAACCTTTGTTTGTGCAAAATATTCAGGATATCGAACGCATGGGTTTTTATTTATGTGAAATCATATAAGTAAGTTATACATTGTCTTCCTCCTCACTATCGAAGATCAACATTTATGTGAACTTCTTTTACATTATTTCTTCAGATTTTCTTCTTGTCCTTCTTACCTTCCATACTACGACATTTCAATCAGGTATCTAATTTAAGTTTTGTAGCGACTTGCTTCAGAAATGATAAACTAGATGTTCTAGAGATTAAAGCAGTCTAACAATTTTGCACCTGCTATGTTATGCAATAGGCAAATGCTTTCAAAATGCCATCTATTGTTTGCCCAACCATTCTGTTGTTGTTATGTAAAGATAGCATGTATTGTAGTGAGTTACAGAATAGTGTGTTTCTAGAGACAGTGGTCAGTTGTAAACTGTTCTTCAGAGAGAAAGGTTGAGTGAGAAATGAGTATAAGACAGAACACAACTAGTAAAAGACTGAGAAAAAGAGAAAGAGAAAAAGAGAGAGATAGAGAGATGAGCAACGAAATAAAAAAGAGAACAAGCAGATTTCCTTTTGAGTTTAATTTCACTTTGTTTGGTGAACACTAGATTTCCACAAATATATTCTCTTGCGATCACATAACAGATTGAATTATGTCGCACCTCAAATTGCATATCAACATGTAAGGAAATTGTGATACTTGCGAACTCTTTAAGTTTTTTCATTAGGATTCCATTTATTTTACCATCAAATTGATTATACAGTCAGTGTTTGCACTTATTTTCATGGAGATTATTAAAATTATCGATATTTTACGTTTTGTACACACAAAAGATTTTTTCGAAAATACACTGTCGGGTTATAAAACACTTTTGTGTGCATTAGTGGTTGGGAAATTACCCAACTGATCCATTTACAGAATTGTTCGTGAAAATTATTTTTACACTTATTAAAATACTATGCAAAACTTGAAAAAAAAGTAAATGTTAACAAATTCCGCTAGTAATTTTCTTCTAACAGATTAATATATAACTTGCAGTATAACACAACGTCACTTCACATGAATTTCGGTTTTTTTTTTGTGTTTATTTTGTTATTATTTTATCCAAAGTATGGTGACACAATCGGAATTGCAGAATTGTCCAAGGATATTTTAGCTAAACACATGGTATGAAACTTTATGTTTACAATGCTTATATGAATCTCAAAGTAAATTGATGTTTTGACATTATTTTCGGAAGTTTGTCAAAACTCAGAAAGGACTCATTTAACGACTTTTAATTAATAGCCTTCACTAGCTGATAAGACTACAATATGACCGGGAACAGGGCCAATTTAACAATGTCTAACTTCTGTATAAAAATTGGTATAACAAAGCAAAGGTAACTGACTGGTAAATGCAAATGATCAGAATGATCTCGTCAGGTATTGAAACTGTTGATAAATACTTCTTAATAATATGATTTTCACTGCTTTTATACTGTACTGTATTTAAATATGCGTTTGATCCGTATAGATTAAACATTAAATCAAGATAAAATAAAAAAGATATTTTTGTGTTTCTTCAATTAAGAGAATTGTTCGGTAGCATGCTATCAATAGTGTGAAAAATCACCACACTTCTTTAACTTTATCTTTACAATAATTTCAGCCTTCAGATAACGCATTGGTAAAAACTACTTTGATGTCGGAACTCTCAAACAAGGTGAGTTCAAAATGTTAAATAAGTATACATTGTTGTAGAGAACTAGTAGAATATTAACATGTATACTAAACCACATAATCTTTCCTACCTCTGTATGCAAAACAATTTGGTAACACAAAGGCAAGATGTCGACTCACCATAATAAGGGAGATTAAGAACAGTAACGTTGAAATGTGTGTGTATATGTATTTAATCCAAAATATGCCATGGACTAATAAGATTTTCTAGTTTCAAATTTGCCATTTTCACCCTCACTACTCTCCGTACAAATAAACAGCTGTTGTATACTTTTGACAATTAGTCATACAAAATACCATACACAAATATACAAATCTCTGAATTGATTTCATGAAAAGAAACTTATTATTAAAATAAACAGGACAAATTTGTCATTGATTTAAGTGGGACAATTCGAAACAAGCGATGACCCTTTACATATGTTTTATCACTATTTGTCTTTAAACAGAAAATACGAGAAACATATTTAAAAGTATTGCTCTACTGTCTGAACGATGAACAAGTAAGTTTAATTGTCGCGCTTATATACTAACAAGACAAGTCAGTCTCTCACGTTAGTAATATGTAAACCGTTAATATACCTTTATTTCTTTTGTATACTAACGCTTACAAAATATTTCCTCAACGTAGGCTTCATTTTCAAAATTATTTGTTATTCTGTAAGTGATAACTTTCTTTCCCGTGCAAAGTATTCCCTTTGTCTACATATGTACTTCACAGTTTCAAATATGCTTCGTACACGTGTCATCGTAGTGCCCTTATGGCACAATCTTGAAATCACGTTTCTACAGGCTCCACTCAAAATTTACTCTTTGACAGGTTGAATTGGAAGTTTACACCAACATATGCATGGAACTTATTGGGGACGACGAGGTGAGAACAACAGTTATCATCGTATTAGATTTCATATTATTTGATATACTCCTTGTTAACTTTTATAGGATTGATGATTCATGATGTCGTCCACGGTGCTCAATTAAATGATTTGTTATAATATTGTTTTACCCTGTGAACATTGCCGATAACTATACTAAAGATTTTACAAATCAAAGCAGAAATAAATGACAAACCTGAGATTCTGTAATTTTGGTTTTTATTTAATATCGTAGGTAGAGAAAGTTACATATCGCGACGTTTTACTTGAATGTTCAGGCGAAAAATGGGTGAGTTTATCAAAAGGAGTTTTCAACTATTGAAGTGTACATATATCACATATTGTGATTGTTTTTATTTATGCCATTATCATGCAGTTGGCCTAGAAAATAGTATGAACGGACTACGCAAGAGAATAAAACAAATCAATATATTGGATAGAATATTTATATTGAATTTGTATTTATCAGAAATCAATTAAGGGAGGACAATTAACTATATAGAAAATGCTTAACGTATTTTAATGTTATAGTTACTGCAAAACGAATCAGTCACATTAATTGTTAATTTCAACAATTCATCAATAGCCTTAATAGTTTCTGATTTTGTTTTTGTTATTTTCTATTAGGTTTGATATGCCCATTTTTCTTCTTTCATACCATATATTTTCCATTCTTAATTGGCAGCTTCATCCCGAAATCTTGCTCAAATGTTTGCAACATGATTTAGAGGAAGACATAGTAAGTCCTACGAGCGTACTACAACTTCAATATTACAACATTTCTTTGATGGTCGCCGTATTGAAAGCATCATTGTTTGTCGGCTCAAGTTACAAATGTGATTTTTTCCGATGTAGTTTTGCATTGCTTCGTCTCGTCCTCATTGCTTCATCACAGACCAGGTCCGTTAACTGAGCACTACTCCTACGTAAATTTCCTTACTTGAGTCACATTTTTCGATGTTTACGTCATCAATTCTTTCGAAATCAAATAACTAGAACGAACGGACTATAAATTAAAGTAAAATACAAGGTATAAATGAAATTTGGAGAATGATGTTAATAACGTGATACAAATGTAGGAGAATACTACATCTATTCGTAAATAATCTATTGTATTAACCTTCTTGTGGCATTACATGTAATTTATAGAGAAATAATAGTATAATTTCTATATTTATAAAGGCTCCTGTCCATATTTTTGTTTTCAGATTGATGCAGACATGTTCACACAGATCGTGACGAAGCTGTATTACGTCGGAAGGGTAATTACTAAATACACGTTTCTTTATTCTGAATTATCAGATCAACGAGAACAAGGAGTGCTTTGATAGCAAATATTTATTTCTATTTTCGTTTCACAGATTGAAAATGATGAATACGTAACTGTACTCTCAATGACCAAGGTAAGACAATAACATTATAACACAAATTGGAATATCAAAATAAAATAAAACTGTTAGCAAACTGCTTATCCACTAGAGAGCCTGTGTAATAGAATGTGTAAAAGTAAGTTGGCCTGACGTTTCGATCCTAGCAGGATCTTCTTCAGAGGCTAAATGACAAGTAACAGTAACAGAAGGGACAAAAACACGCACAGAATACAGACAGGTTAATGAGCACGGTGAACCCAATGAGATAGATGAAAGGGGATTATAAGTAGACAAGGGATGGAGAGAAGAAAGCAACAGGGGAAGAGGAGAGGTAGGAGATAAACAGTGGAGGGACAAAGAGAGGATTAAAGGAACAGGTTAGGGAATAATCTGGATAGGGACAAAGACAGAAAGGTGTGGAGAAAAAGGAGGGGAAGAGAGCTATGAGAAGATGAGTGAGGGGGGAGGGAACAAGGGGAGAAGGAGGGGGGACAGAAGAAAAGTTAGTCGTGTCCTTCCTGAATGTTCAGCCCATGAGGTTGAATGGTGCGAAGGCGTTGCATCCACAGCCTCTCTCTGCTGATTCGTACTAGGTCAGGACGGCTACCTAAGGATTCAATCCCCTGTAAGGACATGCCGTTACTGGTATGGTTGGGAAGGTTAAAATGTTCTCCAACTGGGGTCTCAGTCTTCATGGATTTGACTGTGGATCTGTGCTCATTAACCTGTCTGTATTCTGTGCGTGTTTTTGTCCCTTCTGTTACTGTTACTTGTCATTTAACCTCTGAAGAAGATCCTGCTAGGATCGAAACGTCAGGCCAACTTACTTTTACACAAATTGGAATAGAATACAAAGTGTATATTTTTTTAAACAAGTAAATTATTTTACAACTGTATTTCAATCATCACTTTGAGCAGTTTATTAATTAGGTACTGAAGACTATCATAGGAAACTAGCTGCTCGTAAGTGTGTTTCATGCCCCTAAGTGATTGTGTACCACGAAATTTGTGTCTGTGTACCGTTTAGTGAATACTTAAATTCTCCTTTCAGATACCATTTGAGCATGTTTCTAGTCATCTGAAATCCTCTACTATCGAACACGTAAGTAAAGGTTTCGCTTGCTGCTTAAGTTTAACGTTTTAAAGTAATTGTTAAAAGAGATTTTTGTTAATAATATGACATGGATAAATAGTTGCATTATATTAGTTCGTATCCAAATTGTGGGATGCAATCAATTGTTTTCGTATCATCTTCCTACTTTAGAAGTCATGTGAGAAACTTGCAAGGGCGGTTGTGCAGTTCTTTGCAAAGACAAAGGTAAGTTCATGAACACATAAAGGTATCTTTACGTATCAGGTGCTGTGTGTTGTAAAATAAAATGTTTGACTACAATATAATATTGCGATAGTTAGTAAAGACAACACGGTCTGAAGCAGTTTCGAGGGGAGGGGCTGTTAATCAAATTGTGACAGCTTCAAAACCTATTTCTGTATTTCAATAAACGAAATTTGAAGCAAGTGATATATATGTTTAAAGAGTTTTTGTTAGAGAATTGAACTTCATTACGAATACTGTATAAAATTGTGTTGCCATTAGATATTGGCAAAAACCTCATGTTTGTTTCTAATTTGTATCAATGAAAGGGTCTTATTTGTGAATGTTAAATAGTTTTAAATGAGCATATCTCAAGAACAGAGTAACAATACTGACCTTATTTAGGTTTCGTTTATATGAGTCGCGTTATTTTCGTGTCGTATATTCATCCTATATGCCAGACTCTCTTAGAAACCATTTTCTAAAATGTTGTTGTCTAATTTCAGATTAAAGAAGATGCTGTGCTTTCTTTCATAAAATATTCCGTTGCTTCCAAACCTTCTACCGATGAGGTAAAGTAACTAGTTATAATTAATTTTAGTTTACGATTATTGTAAAAATTTTACTTATTGTCTTACTAAGTAGACTAGAATATGACGTGATTGGCTATGTAGACAGTAAACTTATGGAAAGCTCTCCTGTGATAAATAATCTATAACAATAAACTTATATCGTTGTTTTATTAGAAAATACGTTTTCCTAACCACCAAGAGAAGAGACAACACATTAAAAGCATTAATAGTATTAAATAGCATTATGTTTCAAACTTATGTTACTGATGGGAAACGATAACTTTCCAATGTTTCATTGGCATTATGGTAAATGGTAAGTGTGAAAGTTGTCTTTAAA
>KN889318.1:3680-19541 GCA_000934455.1 Apostichopus parvimensis | reverse complement strand
AGTTCTTGCGATTTATGTGCATGTCCCAAGATTAAACAAAGTACAAAGATAATTAGTTTTATCTTCTATGGGGCAATAGCCAACTCGTTTTATAAAAGAACTCCTGGACCAGTTAATCCGTGCGCGATGTTCACAGAACATTAGAGGCACAGTGCGTTCGCAAGAGCTTGCAGGACGCTTAACCTTGCTAATTAGTACCTGTGCGTTGTCTGCCAGTACAATAGCTCCCATTCAAGCTACAACCCTCGCGACGGTTCGACCGTTATCGTATAATCCGTTTGTATATGTTCTGCATAAGACGTTAAATCAAATTGTAAGCATTCATAATAGTCGATATCTTAAAATTTGACGAAGCACAAACCGTTTTCATAAATGCAACAATTTAAGGAAACTATCTAAACCATAGTTTTCACCTGAACTAACAAAGTACATTTATGTTTTCATATAGTTATCAGAAACGCAGTTAGTTGAGATCACAAAAGACTTTGTCACCGACAAGACGGTAAGAATAGAATGTACAATCTTCTATGCTTAGACTATGAGCTTTGTTGAAGACTTTCTTCTTCCTTTTCTTTGAATTCATGAAGTTAAGATATCTATGTGAAGAATAATCTAGATCACGAAATAATTCTCATTTACATAATTTCTTCAAAAAGGTATAATGACGTGTATTTAACAGAAAGCACGTAATGAAGGCGGTACATAACTCAAATTCTTTCCCCTTTGATATTTGTTTTATTTTCCCTTCTATGTACAGGTACCTGTCCAGCAAGTTTTCAAAAGTATAACGAAATCATCAAAGCCCAAGAAGGTAGGGCTTTTTTAAAGGAAACATATTCAATAACGTTAATGTTACTCTGATCAAACATTAATAAGTTTATTTCAATTTCATGCTTTTAACAGGTTCCAGTTGAAACAGTTGTTTTAGCAATTGTTCATTACTGCAAGACATTGGAAGTAAGTTGTTATTTCAAGTACATTTTTAATAAATAAGGATTACATGTGTGCCTTACGTCCCATTCATTGAAAATATGTTTGTACGAAGTTCTTGAAGGCAAATGATACTAATCCTAAGAAATGAAACTGAAAACAAACATAAAAAAAAAACTGGGTTTTGTGAATTAGTCTTGGCACAAACTGTCAAATGACCGTACTTTTACATAGGGCGGAGTCATATTTTGGTATTCATTCATAAAGTTATTATATAGTAATTCTATTTAAAGCATAATTTATTTTAAAGAAAGCACGTAGAAAATTAAGCAAGAGAATGTCGATCGAAAACTTCAGGATATCAGTTTCATTTATATCCGTAATTATATTCATTTGAACTATATTTCTTTTGTAGGTGTCGCTTGATGATGTGAAGAGTGTCATTGGCTACGGTGACTCGAACAGTGAAGGATTTGAAGAGTCATCTTGCAATGTAATTTCATTCACTTTTGATTTGCTGTGTTATTATTTTATTATTCATTATTTGACTTGCATTTTAAAGTTGAACTTGATAATTATACAAAGTTCGTCCTAGGTTTAGATCGGATATATTTATACATCCATTATAAATGATTATGTTCGTTGACGTATTAAATTTTTGTACTGTAGTTATTATGATTGAAAGTGCTGAACGAGCTATTTCCCTTTCTTAATTTTCATCGATAACTGGTAATACGATTACCAAGTTGGTACTTACTAGGACTAACCAGCGATCAGAGTCGTTCTATTCAAATACAACCCAGGAGAGATTTCAGGGGAAATATGGCTCTACTTACGTAGAACCCAGAGGTTAATGCTTAGATTTCCGTTCTAGATCGAAACGTTCTTTCCTATTTTGTTCATAATATCTCAAGTTTTGTAGTTGTTCATTTTACTGTTTGTTTTCAACTGATTTCCCTTTTCCTGTCTTTTAGATTTCGTATTTGTACTTCTTGCACTCTATTCACCAAAACAACGATGAGGTTAGTTTGAAACATTTATATATTTGTAAATCAATATTGAACACCCTTAACATCGACCTAAACAGTGTGCAATAAAATATACACAACTCGTTACATCATCGTCCAATTACATTCAAACACGTGGACACAACACTGTAATAACTAGGATGATCACACTAGGTAACGAATCGTAAAATGCTGCAACAAAGAATCCATACTTCTCTGGTGCACCAGACTGTACACATAATGCACGTATTATTCTGATCCCGTCATAGAACTTGTAGACCTAATTCTCAGTTAAATGAGAGATACTCTGAACAACTTGTATGTCCACATATTCATAACAATTGTATACATATAACAAGTAAATTCATGGTCAATTCCTTTAGAAAACATCAAAAACAAAACAATGATAATCCATCTTTCGTATCATTTTATCATTAGACCATACAGGAATTGTTTCATGGCGTTATGATAGAGGCACTGGTAAGTACGTAACAATCTTTGTTTATATGCAACCGTTCCCATACTCCTTGGATAAATAGATACACAGCATATGCATGTGGCATTCGTAGGTAATAAAGTACCATGGTGTGTATGGCCACCCGATACACACAGAGAACACAGTTACTACTGTAAATCATAAAGTTTTGTACCAAATCCAGTTGTATCCAGTTGTTGGGATTTGTTGGGATTACACACATCCTCAGTTCTTACTGTAAACATAATAGCACATGCTACCGATTTATCAGATTTGTCAGCACAATCCAGTTTTTACTGTGATACAAAGTTGTAAGATTTACAGTAGTTACCGTAATCTCTGTGTGAACCGGTGAGTATGGCAAACCCACACAAATGTTTTCTGATAATGGACCGTCGTTTGAAACGTAAAATTAAGCCGCTCATGTAGATACGTGATTTTTTAAATTTACATCATAACAACACAATTTGGACTATTGTTAACATTGTTTTTATTATTCCGTAGGTTGACGGTCGTTGCGTATGTTAAAAGAAGCAGTTCTATAATTATACTTTTAGGCCTACTCTGAAGTCATTCATTACCAATCTTTGTTTTCATATTAAATCAATTTCATTTCAGAAGAAAGAGTTCGTCTTCAACAGCGAAACTGAAAATAAGTTTCATAGAGAAAAGGTAAAAAGCTGGTATCATATCCTATGAAAGACTACTCAATATTGCCCATGTCGTAGACAGCCTATCAATGTGTAAACTAGATATTAGTAATAGCATGCTCGTAAAGTAATTTCCTATCTCCCTCCAAAAATGCTTTCATATTTGCTATTATTCCTTAACATACCGTTCACTGAGTAATAAAAGTCGATTACTAATGAATCAGGCTGCTTAGAAGGACGTAATGTTTCCTATAACTCTCACAGAATAATGTTCATGTAATTTAGTGAAGTGATATTTTTTCCGACTTTTTCTTAAGGATCAAATGAAGATATTTGTACGCTTCCTTTTATTTCTTCGGGCAAAGGATACGGTATGTATAGTTCTTTCCTATACGAAAGCATATTAACATGTTTTTCTCAATCTAAGAATCAAAAGTAACGCCCGCGCTGATTTCTTTAACAGTCATAATTTTTTTTAAATACAATATTAACTATTTTGTTTAGTCATTCGCCTCCTACTTTTTTTGTGGTAAAACTGTTAACTTCCTCTGTGGTGTATTCTTGGCTTAATGTATTAACATTTTGCTTACTTTATTAAATTGATTAAATCATTGATATTTATTGCCAGATCAATTCTGACAAACACAAAGCATTGTTGTTACGACGTTCACTGGTAAGTAATATGAACTCTTCCTGTGATTTCAATAAATATTCTGCAACATACCTATCCACTTTCAAAATTACATCAAGGACAAACAAATACGTCATCAATGTCGACCGCGATTGAATCTAGTTGTATCGTGAATACGCACTTTGCTAGGTATATGTCATATTTGTCCGCAAAAAATATTCATACGCAAATTATCACTTATCATTTATTCACAAAAGGAGGAGTATAAATGTGTAAATGTCTTATTTTCAACAACAAAATAAACGGAAGGTTAGTTCGTTTGATATCACCATTTCTATAATTATACGTTCATTGATCTACAGATAGATTTGAGTGTGTACAATGACATTTTAATGACCGATGCATTCAAAACCTGGGTAAGTTTTTTTGTTCATGTTCCTAATTTTTAACTCATATATCGAGCACTTTCACGCATTCATTCTCTTGTCGATGAATGGCAAATATTACACGATCGCTATGGTACACTTGAATATGAATATTGATGACATGTCAAATACATGCTCACATCCGTAACAAAAACATTCAAGTCGTTTCCTGCTTATCTATTTCTTCTTACTTGCCAGTTAGAGCAACATAAACTGATTGACATCTTACAGCAAGATTATCATGAAGGCTTGGTAAGTTATAGAAGAGAATAACGAGAAACATTGTCATACTTTATTTAACACGTCCACAAAATGGGAATTATATCTAAAGCAAATTATTTTGCCAATGTCATAAAAACACGCATGTTACTCTCTAAGACAGTTTTTTGCTTTTTGCTGATACGTCGGTCAAAATATAACGTGTATTACTCAAAATGAAGGTACATTTGATTATTGTACATGTCCTAGGTTTGGTTATCAAATGAACATAATGTACTTAATCTTCAATGACTATATTCCATTCTGAACATTTCATCGATCTTTGTTCGCAGAGCTGACATAGAAAACGATAATATAAGGATTACAGTGTCCGAATTAGAGGTGTTAAGAATTACAATGTCCAATGCAGTACTCGATAGTTAGTCCCATGATAGTCCCAATATAGACCCATGCGCGTTTTCATATTCCATGTTAGCACTTTAAGCGAAAGAAAACTCAATTTAAGAACCTTTGTTAACTTATCGACCCTTTTCGTTGGTTCGTATTGAAAATGGTAAACCTTATAAATTGTTATGTAATTTAATGAGATGTGTTACAGAAGGGTATGGGATATTAACAAGATTCAACTTAAAATTAACATAAAATTTAGTATTAAGTCATTCTGTCTAATGTCAGTGTGATTAAAGCTTGGTAAACTACAATACTTCTTAAAAACAGTTTTCTTAAATATATTCATATGCACTTAGTTACTTACTTTCGAACAGATTGTCGATGGAACTGTCATAGGAATTGCCGTGAAATTATATGTACAAAAGAAGGTAAGAAAACTTGAAATGCACAGACTGATTTTACAATACTATTGTCACCAAACCATACATGGGGTACATGACTTTCTACTTGTGGATGCTTGGAAAACACTTACTATACATATACGTTTGGCATATTTTGCACTTAATTTTCAAGCATCGTAACTTGGTTTGTCATTGAATAAACTCAAACACTTTTTGAGATAGTATTGTTTTGTTTGGGAAATTGAAGTCACAACTGTCGACTCAAATTAAGAGACAGGATGTTTCTTTCCAAAACCAATATTAGCACTTAGCTTAGATTCTTGCATGTCACATGTACGTGTCAAGCCATTCCATTTCACAATCAAAGTTAAAGAGTTGTTATTAAACTATTAAGGCTTTGCAAGAATTAAATTCAAATCATTTCATTTGCGATATGAAGTATTTTGAACATACATGCACTTGACTGAAGTACCTTTCTTGCGTAGATAGATGATATAAAGCTCACAGAATTGACGAAAGAGATTTTGAAGGAAGATAAGGTGAGTAAAGTAAACAATTACCTTCGTTACCTCAGTAAACATCAGCAAACTTTCATACCTAACAGAATTCGTAAAATAATCGAGTTTATGTAATTTATTAATTCAGTCAGCATTTAACTATCTATTTGTAAGCAAGCCAATGTCATTGTATCATATTTAATCTCTTACAGGATAAGTTTGAAAACATATATGAGGAACTGATTATTTCATCAGAAGATTTTGAGGTATGTATTAACTCATGTTTCGTTGTAAAAGTTTCTTTTCCAATTGTTCTCATAAAATTCTACAACTTTCAACTTTCTTTAAATATCAACTTACAGGAGGGAATGGAAATGGCAATAAACGCTATATTGCAGTACTACAGTGAAAATTTGGTGAGTAATAACAAGCTGTCAGTTAATTTGTTATACCTATTGGTTTCCATGGACCTAATATATGAACTTGGCATTACGAATAATGTTTAACCATTACTGTATAGCGGTGTCTAAATTTCAATATATGTATGTATTTTCATTTAAATTTATTCTCCTAGATATCACATGATGACGTCTTGAAGAGAATAGACTTCACAGGACAACACACCAACGAAAATAGACTTGTTTCAAAGAAGGTAACAAATCCACATTGTGTTAACTGAATATACTCTAGTCTCCGATTGTTACATACTTTCTGGCACCACAGTATGCATGTACAATCCTTATACAGACAGCAATTGGTTACAACGGATTCTCTTTCTCTTTCTCTAGTTTCCTTTTGTGTGTTTTTTAAAGACGAATCTCGATCGGTTGGAAGATGTGAGACTTTTATGATTTTTATGTATTACTATGAATAATAGCATGATCACACAATCACATTATATATTTTGCTAAGTATACAGATCCATTATTTCGATGCAGACAAAAGATATTTGACAAACAAATCATACGTTTAAATTCATGTGGTTGTGGATGTTTGGCGGTAGAATTTCAGCCAAGCTACACACACGACTACTACAAGACTGCAGGTGATACCAGACTACAACACGTCTAGGAATTATAACTGCTACAATATAGTGTACAAATGTTATAATTACATTAAACGCTGTACAATGTAGGAGAAGCTGGACTTTGAAGTAAACATAACTAAAGCAAATTGTGTTTTATAGTTCAATTGGTTTACAGTGTCTTCGTTAAAAATAAATAAGTTAAATTTGTAATGGTTGCTTCACTTCTCATTGATTTTCTCCCTTTTCTTCGCAGAAAAATCTTACACAATTGTATGATACCGTTGTAGAAAAATCACTGGTAGGGTACTTGTCTCTTGCTTACTGTAATAAATTATGTTATTCCCAATTGTTTACTTTGTTGAACATTTTGTGCAGCTTTAACAGCGATGTTCCTTTCGACAACTTTGAGGTGACAACAAATTAGTGGTATTTAGGTGTATCAATGAAAATAATATACACTTTGATTGGGCCACTGTCAGGTGATCGATACGAGTTCCACTTGTTCAACAGAACAATGAAAGAAAACAGATTTTGGGGGGCATTGCAGGCTTCAAATTATATGTTTTCGATATTTTCTAGATTAAGTAGACGTAAAACGAATCGGCTGTCAGAAGGAGATGTAATTGAATAACTGATTACTGTAAATAAAAGGAAAGTTACGTATCAAAGTTGCCGATAAAGACGAACTTACGAAATTATATCATATGAATAAACATATGGTGATTACATCGAATTATTAACTATTCGTACTATTTACTGACCATTACTATTTACTGAAATGTGGACCTTGTTTCCATAAAACATTGAGCTTGAAATAATTATGTCATTGAACTAGATTAATTATCAGAAACTTAAGCAAGGTCATAACGTGACATAGCACTGTACGCAAACACTCAACCCCATTCTCTAATTAAAAAATATGATATGAGGTTTATGTAGTGCTTGTTTATACTTGCTGCCACGCAAAAATCTGTAATCCTGCAACCTGGTTTCAGTGAAACAACCATTTATGTGTCATGTGTTCTTCTTAATTTTGTTTTTTAATAATGAAGGCTAATGGAAAACAGACTGAAGACGCTGTTACTAGCGAAGAGGTAATTTCATAGCAAATGCATTACTATTATAGAAACTTTCAAATGACTTTAATTTATGTCACGAGGGTTAATGATACCTCGTTTAGTGCATTAATTAACATGATTATAGATGAAATGACGATACGTTGATAGGTTTTGTTTTTCTTTAGTGATCATTTTTGTAATACATTAAACACATTAAAAATGATAAATTATTTTAAATTTTCGTCTTATCTTAGAATCGAACAGATACCTTTCTACGGGTTTTGCTTTTTAGTGTTACATCTAACAGAGTAAGTTCAAAGATTTAAAGTATATGAAGTGTTGCATTAGTAAATTAATATATTTATCTTTACTTTGAGTGGACTTCAACTGCACCGAACCACTCATTAAATCTTTTGATAAGTGGTTTTTAATGACAATTTCGTTCACGAAGAAGAATTGAGGAGCAAGGGTAACGTTCTTTATAACATGAAGAACTGCTAAACGTAAAGAAAAGCTATAATTGCCAAAAGGTATTACCATTTCTTAGAAAACCTGTTTGTGGCCGTATACATGAAAACCACGCTCTCTCGCTTGATCTGACAACATTTTTCCCCTGCAGATATCTGTTAATGACTTAACACAGATTGCCAAGCAGTTTGTGTATGCCAAAAAGGTAACATATGTGTTATTATATAATACATAGGTGTTGGTTAAGTACATGTTCTTGTAAATATGAAATTGTCCCATTCCTTTCTATATGTGAAGAAAAACACGTTTGGATATAATTTTGTAATAAATGATACACCTAGACGTTGTAGCGTCTGGCCTGACAACCTAAGGAATAAAGTAAATTATCGATCAACAATATATGCCTGTTTTACTGTTTTTACTGTTTGTCAACAGATAGAAGAACATACTTTCTTCGCCGTTGTTTCACGAAACACCAATGAAAATTGGGTAAGGTAGATGTGGTATTCCTCCGTGGTAGTTATTCTATGGATATTTATTCTATGACAAGAAATTATACATGTATGCTTTTTCTTCTGTAGGCATGTTTATTAATTATTTACCTATTTGGAGGCGCAGATATTCATGTTTCTTCAAATTAATTATTATATGATGAAGCAGTGCTTAAAAAGGTTTCTTTCATCTTGCAAAAAAGTGCAAAAGAATAAATTAAAAGAATACAATGTTCACTACAACCCTTACTTTAGATTGCACTGTTGCTGTAGTGTCGTTATCATGCAGAAGAATAAAACCACAGAAAGAAAATAATTATGCAAATTGTACTGTCATATTCCCAAATTAAACTTTCTTGTTTTAGAATTGATGACCTAACTTAGATGAATGTATTAGCACAAGCGAACTTTGTTAGCACCCTCAGAGTCTCGAGTGCAAGAAAAAACCCAATAAGACTTAATCTTTAACAAGATGTTTTAGTTCAGTTCGAAACTTTAAGCAACACAGCATGTTGGATATAGCACAACCAGATGAGCCATTCAGATTTATAAAAGTATGAATATCAATTAGCATATTATAGTTTTCATGTCTTTCAGCTATCGATAGATGTCCTCAAGAAAGTTTTGAAGGAAAGCTTGGAGCAAACTTTGGTAGGTCTTATCTCAGTTTATTTATGCATGCGATAATGCTTGGTACTTTTCAAACTATGTTTTCTCCCCACAACAGTGGTATTACAATTCTTAAATTTCTCTTGTTCCAGATAACTGCTAAACAGTTTGTAGAACTAATGACCAACGTTTATCTTCATAAACGAGTAAGAATATCTTGCAAATTTGCAATTATTTTGACATTTTTTTTGATTTAATGTATGAAATCATTTTCTGTTATTTAATCTGTAATTGAATTAAATTTTCAATATTAGTGTTAGTCGTGTCATTGGTGTGTGTCACTGTTAATATGTATGTTGTGAACTCGATACTATTGCCTTATGAAACACATTTTCAGGGGGGGGGGTGTGGGGTGATAGTAAACACATTTCAATTAATTACTATCTAAACGTGTTACACCAACCCTGATCTTAATCAACAGATTGAAGATAAAGATTACGTGCAGACTACCGTATTTCTTGTTGATAAGAAACAGGTAAGTAGTTGGATGCGATTTTCAGTTTTCTTTACTTGCTGTGATACCACAAACTAAGGAATAATTTTCCCTTCCTACAAATCAAGGAGAGACCAGCCCAACTCGGATCATCTTAACAATTGAAATATTAAAAGAAAGTGTATATACGTAGTCTGTCATAATCTATTCGCACATGATCTGATAGAGAAATATACGATTGACAGTAAAAGACCTCAACCATCCAACCAAATTATAAGTTGTTCCAGTCGTTCATATACTGTCCCAACGTATTCATATAATCAGTGAAATAATAGCCAAGTTTTTCGCTGCATTCTCAGATAACACTCGATCAGATTTTTCAGCAACTAAGGACTACTGAAGAGGCTAATAAAGTAAGTTTTGCGTTTAATATTGATTTGTAAATTTTGTAAGGTAAGAAACTTTTGTTCTCTTGACCATATATGCTGATTAAGGATTAATAAAGAAGCAAATCAAGTAAGTTATGCGTTAGTAATTGTTTTTAATATTTGTAAAGGTAAGAAACATATATATGCTGAGCCGTTTACTGTTGTTTCTACATTCCAGCAGTCGGCTAAAGGAATGACGATGGACGCCACTCTCCACTTCTACATTAGTACAAAAACTGTAAGTGGAATTCATACCAGTTGTTGAGAAACATTTCAATGTACCATCTTTTAAAGACGTCTTGCAGTATATCGTTTTTATTGCATAGTTCTTTAGCCCTTTTTGTGTAATTTTCCCCGGTCACTTACTTTTACTAGAGCAATGCAATCAGAAAGATGATAATGGTATGGTTAATGGTATCTTTAGCTTTTACATGACCACAAATTATGTATCATCTCCTTTCCTTGTACTAAAATTTGGTATATCAGGTGACTCTGGACGATGTAGCAAATGCTATGAAGAGGAGCTATATTCTTACGAGGGTAAGCACATACCCTACATTATTCTGATATTCGTTTTATGTTTATCGTGACTTATAGACATTCCTTAACATTACAAATATCAAAAAAATGTATACTAATTACTGGATAGTTCCAACACCAGTAATGAACACTCCCCCACTTACCGATATCTGATTCAATACTTGACTACATTAGTATAAACAATCCGTCTGATTTACATTATGTATAAACTATTTGAATTTACTACTTTACACAGACCCCATTTCAAGAATTAAGCGAAGTTCTTCTGACTCAACATATGCAGAATAAGGTAACTTAATGGTTACAGTTTGCTGATTGGCATGGTAAATTGTATGCAATTAACTGTGAGGTAATTATTATAAAAACAAAATTGTAAGCGTTATGGCATTTTATTTCCTCGATTTCTGTTGTTTTCTAGCTTCCAATTGCCACCGTAATGGAGGTCGTCGGATATAAAGCAGATGCAATGGAAAATAAGGTGCCAACATTTTATTTTTCTTTATATCTAAGTTCGTTATTTATCACCCAGTGCATGACCCTCACTAGTATGATGTTTGTAAGTTAAAACAAAGTAGTGCGTCCTGTTTTCAAATTCGATTTGGTTTCTTACTGTCTTGTCTTAAATTTAATAGTTGAATAAATTTTACAAGCGTTCGAGTAATTCTATGTTCTATTTACAGTATGTCTGCCTTTTCTGCTCAATATGCACTGGTACTAAATTAGTTGCGACTAGTTAGAAACTAAGTTATATGACATTTTAATGAAGTGTTACCTTTAAGGATTGTGACATTCAAAATGGTACTTCAAATTAAAGTTATTATCTGCATGTTGTAAAGCAATCTGACTTGTTATCGTTTTGCAGATTTCATATCCATACATGCTTCAAAGTATTTTGCATCGATCGATACTAAAGCAAGTAAGTGTCCTCTTGAATAAATAAAGAACAAAAAGAATACCGATAAATAAGAGTAGTTTGAAGTAAAAGTGCCTTGAACCTCTATAAAGCAAATACAAGTTTAGTAAAACGTACAATGCATTTTGGAGTTCATTACGTAGAGAATTGAGGAGAATTATGCAATTGATCAAATGATGTTTCACGATCATAGTTTTTCGATGTTACACCAAACATGATTTTGTACCTTACTTACTCTCAAACAATAATTCCATTTCCCAGTCAATTAATTTCATTCATAAGATCACGTAACAATCAGCAGACATAGCAATCTAACATCATATGCCCAATACATGATGACAGTCTTTGTTCACATCTTTACAGGACGTGAAAAGAAACTTATTTGAACTCTTTAGAGATATCTTGGAAAAGACGCTGGTATGAATAATTTGCTTTTTGTTTTTTAATAGTTTTTAATATTTTGTGTGATGATTATATGTTTGTTCTGATGTCTTGTGCCTTTCCTTTGATCTTCTTTTCACGTTTGGATGATAGGCATTTAACATATTAATTCTATCGTATCCCGCGACCGTCCATACATCAATCAGTATTTTTAGTGAAGCCATAACCGCATTCAAAGAGGACTGGATGACTATATAAGAATGCATTGCTCATATATATTACATAGAGGTTACTGGATTCTCAACGGTTTTCGTTCTTTTGTTAATAATACTTACAGACTGGACAGCATGGAAAGGAAATTCGAAGCCAGCTAAAGGTAAAACGAAGTCTACAAATGCATAATATTACTTTTCTCTATAGTCATTTGTTGGTTACATTCGCATTTGTAATATACTTATATTGAATCATTATGCATGTTATCGCATGTTTTACTACGACCAATACCATTCCATAATTTGTTTAACTAATTGAGTAATGTGGTCAACAAGAAGTGTCCTTAACTCCTAGGCTATTATTCATATACAACGAAAGGTGTCGTATGAAATGCTATCCATCTTCGTAGTGCACACATGATAACAATACTTAATTTGACTCTTACTAATAGATTGAAATTACCTCTCTAGTGTTCATGAGAGCCCTTTTCTTTGGTCTAGAGAAATCATTGGTAAGTATTCGTATGTGAAATATTAAGTGTTAAATATATTATATATTGTGTAAACATTTATACGCAAGTACATACTACGTTATGAATGCTATAAACCTCACACGAAAAACTAATATTGAAGAGGGATTTATCTTGTTTCTTTGTTGTTGTTCTTTCTTCTTAACGTAAATAGATTGATGCCAAGGAGTGCATGGCCATACTTAAATCTAGTGTAGATGACGTAAAGGTGAGGAAGAGATCTTTGAGACAATTAATGTTACATTTAATCGTGAAAGTCATATTGTAAAGGTCAACGAGCATAAATCTGGAAAATACTGAATCATATCTGGAGAATACTAAATATTCGCGTATATGCACCATATCTTATTTTATCAATAATGCTTTTGATATGCACAAAGCTGGGCATTCCTCATTGAATCTACCTTTTACTAAGTACAAAGAGTCCAAGTCAGTCGTGACAATGTGTTTGCTACCAAGCACTTAGTACGCAATATACACAAGTATTGTGTAATCCTAGTAGAAACTTTTAAAGTACCACCCAGTTCATGATAAGTTAAACCAACTTTCCACAACATGACAGACCTCCAAGGAACTACAGTTTGTGTGTAGGGAAGGATTTGCAGGTCCTTGTGCCTATAGCTTAGTTCAGTAAAATACTTCCCAATAATGGCATTTGTTGTTGCGGTGAGTGACATCGCAGAATTAGTGATAAACGAGGGACAATGAAACGAGGGACATAATGATATCACTGATGCAATGACGGTTCTATAACAAAAATCCATTGACAAGTTTAGCATCCTCTTAATATTCAGATACCTACCTTCATTTCTAAACAGATTAAAAAGACTGAATATACCACTGCTATCAATGTGTATATGAAGGAACTTTGGGTAAGTATTATGCTGAGTTGTAACAATGCTGCAAGATAAGAAGATTTTATTTCTATAATATCGATAATTTAACCTTAACCTGTTGTATGATAACGTGATGTATAACATTTTGTTTGTAGAAATATATGTTATCTTACATCATACAACATGTTCTCAGTGTTTACGGTGGTCATATCAAGATGCTGTGTTGAATTAGTTTGCGAGATGCTAGATCGAAGTCAAATCTTTGTATGTACTCCTTATGTTCCTTTGATTAACATTAATTGTTTCCATGACTTTCTCTTCATGTTTTCTTGTTATTAATTATTTTGCATATGCGAAGAATCTAACGCCACTCACTTCATTCTGTTAACAGGCAACTGTAAATGTATCAACTGAGATACTTCATATTAGCCTGCGTGAGAAATTGGTGAGTTGCAGTTTTGGAGATTATTTCAATAATGCATTTGTTCAATAGCCAATCTAGAATTGATCATGTGACTTCAAACTGTATAACATGCCATATTTTCTAATTTACAGATTACAGATGATGTTCTTTCTTCAGAACTACAATGGTTACTGCAAAAGAAGAAGGTAATTTTAATTGACCTAGGCATATTCAACTTCTTTACAGCAGGGACGTAGCCAGAAATTTGAAAGAGGGAGGCAGAATTTAAAAGGGGCACTTTTCACAAAGAGAGCATTATTACACTTAACAAAGCGCCATAATGTACAAAGTAAACTTTTTTCCCAAAATGCCTCCCACGTTGCAGGAAATAAACAATAATAAGAGTATTGCATTGTGTAGCAGACGAAATTTCAGGGGAAAGTTTGAGAAGAGTCGCTTTGCTTCCTTATACCTGAAATGAGGGCTTTTATGATATTTCCTGCTTTTAGTTCAGTTTTATTTTTCAGAGTAATAAAAGGGGGGGGGGGGGGAGGCGATCGCTCCCATTGCTCTCCCTGGCTACGTCCATGCCTTACAGTATTGCTTAATTCTTAAAATAAATATTTTTCAGCATCATACTTCCATTTTACGGAGAAACCTTCTAACTAACATACCGTTCTGTTTGCAATAGTTGAAGTACAATGACTATAAGAAGATCATCGACGACTGTCTGAGTGAGAAAATTGTAAGGTTTCATTTATTTCATTGTTAAACTCTAAAAGGGCAAAAGCCGATCAATATCCATGTTATGCACATCTTATCACAATTCCAAATCGAGAACTGCCAAATACTCGGGCCATGTTTTCTTTTAAGTATAAGAATTTTAACGTTGATGTTATTCCGTAATATTAATATAAGTATACTTTCAAAATTTGTTCAGTATATCCCACATTCAGCATTGGTAAATTTGTAAAAAATGTTTTATGATAGTTTGAACGATTCGTCTACACGTAATCCTCCTCAATTCTCCTCTCATTTCAGTTGACTGAAAACTGCTTCAAGCAGATGGCAGCAGCTGACATAGTTAACGATGAGGTAAATAAAATAATAATTAAATTTCGGTGTATACTAACACCAAAATTATAGGGGAACATAACATATTGCAACAAATATATCAGTTCAAATACATTTTCTGTTCGGATTTATTTGAACTAATACTGTAGTTTATTACTATATTTCTTGTGTCGTTCTGCAACGAACTCGTAATTAACCGTAGAAGTGCAAGTTATATATTAAAATTATTATATAAGAATATAGAACAATCATCAATTCTTGAGTTTCTACACTAAACTTTAATTTGTAAATTATCATTTTGTATATTATTTCAAGGCTAACGGAGAGTCCTGGTTGAGAGATTTTGCTTCCCTCTCGAAGAAAAAGCTGGTAACGTTATTTGTTTACAACTTTTTCCACGTGTGTCAATTTATCCAATCCAATTGCCTAATGTCCATTGTGTCTACGCCCACTACGTACAATATGAGAGGTTAACAGTCAGTCTGTAAATTCTGATACTTGACATGAAGTGACGTTCTCCGTTATTTTCTGTGTAGATAAGCGACGAAGCTAGAACAGAGCTGCTCAATGCAGTCATCAAGAAATGCTCGGTAAGAACGATATTAATGTTCTCGACGTAATATGAAAAAAGAATATAAGATTATATAAGAACGGTAAAGGTATAGGCTAACATACATTAAAGCCATATCCATTACCGTCCTATTTGCATTTGTTTAATTTAACAGATCTCGAAAACGGACGTGAAGTCAATTTTAGATATACATCTAGTGAGT
>KN889317.1:0-20971 GCA_000934455.1 Apostichopus parvimensis | reverse complement strand
TCTAGTTTAAATATAGCAACAATATTATACAATTTTAACTCGTCTCTGCCGACTATTCGCAACGAGTGGTATTAGAATGAAATGATTAAATGAAAAAAAAGGCAAAATGGACTCCTCCCGGGAGACTCTTTGAATTAATCTCACTATTTTCCCCCAAAAGACTAAAAATAAAACATCAAACCGATCCTTCTAAAAAACAGAAACACACTCACACAAGCACAAACGGTACACTTAACTAATCGACAATTTGAGATCAATTAACCAAGCTACAAGAGGTGATGAAAGAAACTTAAAAGAAAAGCATTACAAAGTGAGAAAGTTAGAAAGAAGACAGAATAATTATAAAAAGAGAGACAGAATATGATAAAGAACAAAATAAAACAGTTCTAACTGTTAATCACCAGGGTTACATATATATATATATATATATATATATATATATGTTCATTTATGTATTTAGCCAGCATGTCTGTTCGGACAAGCGGCCGTTTCTGCAACCATGTGTTGCACTCGAGGCTCAGTATGGCAACCATTTAGACCAGGGGTAGGCAACCTTTTTAAACGAATGGGCCAGATATATGGAGTGAAAAATTGACTGGGCCGCACCTAGCACACGACCTGCTGTTGATTTCAAACCTTTGATTCCGAGGACTTTCAAGCAATAGGTGTGTGTACTTAATCTGTATTCGCAAAAACATCATGTCAATACAGAACAGTTGATAATTAATGTGGATAATATGCCTACCTGACAGCATCATTAGTGCCGATAAATTCTAAGCAGCTAGCTCGTTTTTTGTGATGATGTAAACTAGATTGATTTTTTTACCTTTTTCTTGAGACATCTCACGGGCCGCAAATACATCACAGACGGGCCGCAACTGGCCCGCGGGCCGTAGATTGCCCACCCCAGATTTAGACGTAATGAATTAGTGAATGAGTTAGTAAATTGGTAGGGTAGGGAGGGGTGTATGGAATAAATGGGTTCCGTTTTATTATAGAACGGGGCTATGTGGCAGCTATGTGGCAGTTATGTGGCAGCTATCCTTACCCCTTCTTTGGGTCAATCACATAACCTCCTGTGTAGTCATCGTTGCCCTCACTCTTCTGAGATGGCATCAGCAGATCTTGCTCACTGGCCTGGGTTGGGAGGGGGAAAAATATTACAACGAATTAAAAATACAAATTTAAAAGGCTGCAGCCTCCACTGAGTCCCCTGCAGCAAGGCTGCATCGATACGAAACACAAACAGAGATTGTTTCGGCAAGACCATCAGTTCCTATTGTGTGAGACTGTAGTGACAAATGTGTCAAACTAGAGACAAGAGGTTTTGCCCTATGCAGCAGCCTGGCTGACCCCCCTCCCCCTCCCCCAGTGTCATATTTTTTACACACTGCCCGAATAAAGTTGGCATTTGTTGAAATTGGTCAACATCTGCTTTGAGATATCAAAAAGACCTTGATTAGCCTGGAAATATGTGGATATTTTTTGACTAATTACGTAACGTTAGTTTTGAATTATTCATGGTAATTTAGTTATGTGTTTACATCCACAACCTTCACAAAATAATATCAGATGTCCATAGATGTGTAAGGCCTCTGTACTACAAACTTTGGTGAGCTTGTGTATCGGGCAAAAGCTCGACAAGCATTATTCTCTGTAGTGACGACAGAATATGCGAACAGACTAATTATGATATTTAACGACTTTCAGTTTACTTAAACAAAACTCGCTGAGAGCTATAAACAAAGTGAGAAAAGAAAGCAAGTTTATGTGTCAATGTACTGCACGATAATGGAGTCATAAGCTAAAATTTCACTATTTTAGGAACTTGCTAAAAACTGCCAGTCTATAAATAATCCACTGTCTAAAAACAAAATTCCCATTTTGCAGTTTTTTTTGAATAAATGCAAAAGCAACAATTAATTTTTTACTTGCACTGAATGATAATGGAGTCATTGCCTAAAATTTCACTATTTTAGGAACTTGCTAAAAACTGCCAGTCCATAAATAATCCACTGGCTAAAAACAAAATTCAAATTTTGCAGTTTTTTCTAAATTAATGCAAAAGCAACAATTAATTATTTACTTGCAGGAAAATGCAAGTGCCTCTTTTTTTCTACAAACTGGCAAACTGTAAAATCCACAGGGAGTCATGCAAGAATAGATTAACCATTAATCACTTTAGCCACAGGGTAGAAAAAAGTTTTTATCTATGTGAGGTGGGGCAGGCTGGGGTTTCAAAGCTTACCTTTCTGAGCAGCTGTGAAACCACTTTGATCTGCTGTCCTCGAGACAGTAGGTAAGTCAGGGGTACTCCAGTTACCCTAGCCATCTCCATGTAGTTAATAATGCACATTAGCTTCTCCAAGAGTCTGATAGGTAACATTGCATCTTTTAAACAGTAAACAGCCAATCTCCTCCTAGTCTGCTCGTTACCATTCTAAGACCAAAAATTTTCAAAGCCACAAATATCGATGAGAGAAATTATGGTAAGAAATGATTAGAACACATTGTGCATTGATGATAGAGTGTGTACCATGAAGCTGAATAAAATTGTGGCATATAGTGCACAGGCGCGTAGCAAGAAATTTGCCAAGGGAGTTGTGAACCTGTAGGCAAACTATCAGAGCCGTTTATATGGCTCTGCAAACCATCTAAGCATAGCGCCACTGTGGGTCTGCGCAAAGCGTACAAGAACATTTTGGCCGAAAATGCCTCCCAGATGGCTGGAAACAGCACTTCCCAGGCCTTGTAAGTTGCATCTAAGCATTTTCAATTTTGAAATTACAAGCGTTATCATAAAAACATACAAAAAAATAAAATGCTCAAGGGGGGGGGGGGGCCGTCGCCCACTTCCCTTGGCTACGCGCCTGATAGTGCATATTCATAAGAAGTAGACACGAATATTTATTTTACAGGTGATCTTGGAATATCAAATGGGGGTCACCTCCTTGGAGGAATCTCTGATGGACACTTCTGGGCCAACTACCTGTAAACTCCCTAATTCACACATAGTGTGACATATTCAAGCTAACATATGGCATTTACCACTCATACCTAGTACAGTTGAGCAACGAAACATTGCCCAGCGTCCTTTTGCAACTTTACTCACGTCTGATCATCAACCAATCAGAAAGCTTCTTTGACATATTGTAAATCACACCCACTAAACTGAGTTTCAAGCTTTGAGCATCAGTCAAAATTGTATCAAAGTCTCTGAAATATACCTTTTACCTGCGATTCCTACTTTCGTTCGTAACTGTTGGAGACGAGATCTTTTGAAAACATATTTTATATATGCAAAATCTTTGGAGATCGTGTAAACAGTATGGATCATGAACACATTGAGACGAATAAGACAGCGCCCTCAGTAGAAACATTGAAGATCCCCATTTGTGTATATTACGGACCATGAAAAAGTTTTGTTCAACGCAAAATCACGATACTGCATTTAGCTTTTGAGATGAGACTTCTGAGGTTGGCTCATTAACCAAAGGAGCTGTGGGACATAATGAAGTTAGCTCCTCTAGGTACCTGTCAATAGCAAAACAAGGTTGTGATGGATGGAAGAATGTCGACTCTATCACTACATGTCAATTGAAACATATCTGTTGGACTAAAAGTAAACGTTTCCTAAGCTGACCTGTAAATCTGTAATGATTGAATGTTGTACATCTTCCTTCTGTTCCTTGAGAAAATGATAACTGACGGCATTGAGAGTGTAGGAACGCAGCTTGTAATCTCTGACCAAGATCTGAAACAAGAAAAGGAGAAAAAAAAAAAAAAGATGCATTCACAGAGAGCCATCGCAGAGCCTGAAAACCACCGACAGCAAAGAATTAACGAAGTCTTAACGGAATAAATGCCCTCATCAACTTTAAAGAGGGAATTGAACATACTGTTAACAGGGGCACATCTAGTTACAGGGCCTGGGCACCCACTTCTCTTCCCCTTCCCCCTTTTTTTTTTATTGGATTCCAAAATTTGCTGCGAACATAACTTTGCTCGATATAAGGTACATAGTGAAAATATTTAGGCACAATTTGAACAAAGGCATTCTCTAAATTCTCCTCCATTTTCTTTCCTATTCCCACTGCTCTTTTGGCGCTAAGTTTTATAGATACCGATAAATGTCACACTTATCCCCACCCCCAACCGCCTGCCCCCCTCTTCCAAAAAAATCTTCTACATTGCCACGGGTCAAGTACTACCGGCTGTAGCACGTACCTTTTCAGACTTTGAAGAATTTTTCGTAGCTTTCCAGGATTTCGTTTTTTAAGAATACTACTACGCACCTGTAATAAATCTAGCTGAACCCTTCCCGGCAGGTTTATGATTTTATTTTCTCGTTTTCCCATCTGCTTCGACTGAAACGTGGAGTCTTTGATGACGTTCTTCGTGTCTTTGATTCGGGAGAAGAAGGGAAACTTGCCGACCCTCAGGGTGTTGGCTCGGTTGATGAGGTACGGGAAGTCAAAGTTCTGAATGTTGTAACCTGTTATGATGTCAGGATCGACTTGCACGATAAAGTCAGACCATGCCTGAGTGAGAGATAAAAACAAGAGACGAGGGAGGTCAATGTATTTCCATGTCCGGAATAGGAGGTAAAATTCTGAGCATAGTTACTGTTTCTGTATTCCCTTAGGTATTCACTCTTAAACAGATCTGATCTAGATGAAATGCCAGAAGACCGACTTTAATGACGATGTTTCTCTCAATAATGGCTCCTCCTGTTTCACAATCTTGAAACGTTTACCAACAAATGGGCTTTAAAACGTCACGCAAACATCGCAGCCACCGAGGCCAAAACTGAACACCACTTTGTCATGAATGGATTAGTATACACATAATGAACTGTTATGAGTGCAATAGTGCAAATATTTCATGAGTTGAAAGATGGAAAGATGGAAAGTTGAAAGATGGAAATTACATCTTTCAACGAATGAAATATTTGCACTATTGCACGAATGGAAACCATTCATCATTTGTTTTATACAACACCTTCAAATTTGGATATAATTGGATGTAAAATGCACTCATGCAACAGATTGTTTTGAACAGACAGGTTTCTCTCCTCTCTTACCATTGAAAAAAGTGCTATCAAAAAAGTATAACGCATGGTTCTATTTCATTGCGTGCAATAGAGCGGATTTTGCATGCAATCGACGAGCAATTGACCAATCAAATGGCCGGAATATAATTAGGTGTTGTATAATAAAAGATTATGAAGTTGTTCATCTGAGACAATAAATATTTCCTGTTAAAATTGACTTTTTGTGTTGCTTGGTAGGGAGCTGAATAAGTGAGGTGTGTAGTTTGTCTACATGGTTTTAACTGACGAGTTGCTGAAGCTTACATGGGTCACTTCTCAAAAAAGATTCAAGTCTGTATCAATTGCATTGTTTTCAACAAAAAAATAAGTGGACATTGCATTTAAATGCGTGTTAATAAATAAAATAAAATCCTTTATTGCAAAGACTACCAATACTAAGATAATAATTTTTTAGTTTATGATTTCATAAACATTTAATATCATCTCTACTTTTAAGTTTATGATTAAAGCTATCCTTTTAACATAAATACTACAATAGTCCATGATTGCACAGACAGTTTAACTCCAAAAATTTTAGTGAAAACATTTTCAAGCCGGTCGGATATTTACTTTTAAAAGATCTCCTTCTTTCTCGAAACATCTGACGTTGGAACCGATGATCGGGGCACACTGCTTCAAAGTAAAGATATTTCTCACAAAAGGGTCTTTCTCGCCCTGTCTTATGACCATGTTAGCAATCTGTATGACCGGATCCTTCTCGGGTTCGGGAAATATTCCTGGAGAGGCAATCGACATAATTAGAAAAAATTGGTCTTAGCTTTAATTTAGTGAATCCCAAACGATAAGAAGCCAACAGAAGCTTGTTTGAAACTCTATACATGTGATGATAATGAGTGAAAACTGGCGATACATCAAGCCTTCTCTTTTCTGTGAATGTTCGTTCAAGCATTGTCGTTCCCTTGGGATTGTCACTAAACGTTCCCCCATCCAATGGGCGATGGTGTACCTCAACATGTGACCACTTTCTCATATGCTCAGGGAGTTGCGAGGACATTGAACGATTTGTTTCGATACAAAGTTGTTCGAAAATTATGAGCGTAATATATTAAGTAAAATGACAATTTAATGTGCGAGTCACTTCTGATCTCCTTGAGAATTTAGAAAGGAAACTCTCTCTGGACTCAGACTTGAGGACAACAATCACAGTCAGTGCAAATGAGCTGTAGCTAAAGCAGAGCATGGACAGAATAAATTAAGTTTTCCACTTTGTCTTGAAATAACATTTGAAAAATCTTTGAGATATATCCTGCCCTGTTCAGATGTATACAACAACACTTTTTTTCAATCTGCCGGTTTCTCAGAAACAAATGGAATCTTCAAGGGGACTTTCTGAGCATGGTTTTTCATCCTTGACAAAAGGTAATCGACTTACCTCGGGCTACGTAAATTTGCAAATATTTGTTGGTAGAATTCTCAATACCCAATTTCTATGTTTTCTCTTAAAGACAGGTTTTAGCGTCGCATAGGTGCGAATGAAATTAATCGCCAAACTATCGCTAAACCGCTGGAAAATAAACAAACTCTTTTGTCTTTGCCTACCTTTCCTTCCCGCACATTCGATATCAAAACTGAGGATTCTAAATGGAGCGACCCCCTGCCAATCTCCCTCGGCCGGATGACTGATGATGTTATCGAAGGCGACGTCAATCTCAATCTGACAGTGGGACACCTTCGCATCCCCCTGCCGCAGTCGATACTGACCGGCCGGTACTTCCATCCAGTTGCAACCGATGACTTTGGTGTCGACCATGAACCTGCGAAGAAGGTAACAGAAGACGAGGTGTAACGTTCATTGAGAGCGTGGTGGACAATGGGCTAGGGCTTTGGACTCGTGATCCAAGGATCGCTGGTTCGATTCTTGCCTAGATAATTACGTTGTGTCCTTGGGCAAGATACTTTATCTCAATTGCCTCTCTCCACCCAGGGGTTAAATGGGTACCTGTGAGGTAACTTGTCATTGGGCGCAGTATATAACTGCAGCCGCCTGGAGGGATTGTCTCTGGGACAGGTTATCATTGACCAGGGGTAATATAACATCTGTAAAGCACTTTGAGACCTATTGCTGGTATAAAGCACTATTTTATAAAAATAGAATATTATTATTATTTTTTATTATTGCTAGTTTTAGAGGTCCTGAGTTGGTCACACATCACTTGAGTGGGCACAAAAACATGAAGTAGAAAATCTTCCAGTTTACATGTCATATATCCAGAATTTTAAAGAGGGTTTATTATATCAATTCTACTTTATCTTTTGTGCCATATATTAAGTTAAATGTAAGAATGGAAGCTTTTAATACCTATATTTTACCTCATATTATATACGCTGTTCCTGCCTGGTACCATTTTTTACTTGTAAAGGATCAGAAAAGAATTAGAGCCTCCTTGGGATACTGTGCCAAATTTTTTAGCCTAGATTTTGACACCCTTATTAACCAAGTTAACACTGCAGCCATGAGAGATTTTAAAAGGCTGTCTCATAAAATTCATAGAGACGAGAAACACCCACTCCATAACGAGCTGAAATCACTTCTTCAGCAGGCTAATTATAATTTGACAAATAGGACAATCACGCCAAACTTTCGAACTGTACATTTTAAAAATTCTTTCGTTTATAGGGCTGACATATTTATTCAGGGTGTTGTTCCACAAAACCTACTCTAATTCTTTTATTAACTTTTGATTTATTATTTGTACATATAGTACATGCTATTTCAGGCTTTATAACTCTCAACTGTGTTTCATATCCTATTTATAAATATGTACTTTCATGTATTTATACTGGGTTTTAATAAACTTGAAACTTGATAACAACCCACCAACTTCCAAGATGCACGGTTTTATTGCTTCTAAATCCAACCACCTTTTCCCACTTAAAAACAAGCACATAATAGTCTCACAAACAAGTTATGAATTATTCAAAGAGGTATAAACAGACTTATAAGTTATAGAGTACAATCTCACCAGACGAACCAATCATCAATGATTACCAGTAATGAGTTTACATGGATATACTGCAAGGTCACAATCTGTATCAAAGCTAGTTATCTTGGCATGCAAAAGACTCCACCAATCACCATACTGCATCACACACTTGATTCCTTTCCGGATTTGCTCTTCACACAAACATCAGACCTTTTTCCACATCTCAAAGAAAGTGGATCGACGGGATAGGATAGTTTGGCAAACCTTTATCAACGAAACAGTCAAATCTAGTCCCGTCATATTCCACATCCTGAATGGGATGTGACAACACAAGTTTTATCAGCAAACATCTTTTGCAAACATCATTCCCTCCACGTCCTCCTTCCCCTCCTCCCTTCCTCCTCCCATTCCTCCTCCTCAACCACACTCTCACACCATTTCGCTGCATATGTTGACTCTTAAAATCGAGCAGAATTAGGGACTGTTTTCTTCTTGAAAGGCCATACCTGATTTCAAAGTCAATGTTACTCTCATATGACTGATAACCCCTCAGCGGGTACAACGGAGGTACAGAGAAACCAGATTCAAGAAGCCTCTTTGCTGGAGCCACCAACCTTGGCAAGGCCACGGTGATTTTAAGAAATGGAGACTTCCTGTTACCGTTATAACCATACATAGCTGTGGGAGATAAATGGCGAAATATTAACCTTTAAAACAAAAAAGGGCTATTTGTAACAGCAACGGTTTTACTGATCAGAAGGAATTAAGAGCTTAGAACATCTATGAACATTGTCATGTGTTTGGTTGTGGGTTGCTCACATATATAGCAGCACTTCAATAAAGAAGATATTTTTAAAATGTGCAAAAAAGCTGCTAAAACAAACTGCTTACTTACTAGCTTAAAAAAAGACTTCACAATAATATAATTGTATAAAATTAAGAGGGCCTGGTGCTTCACTCAGGATCTTCTTTCAAAAGATTGCCTTTTATTCAGTCAAGTCCTTGTGACTTTACTTCAAGAAGGATTTGCTTATTTATTTTTTTATTATTCTCTATTTGTTTTTCCCGTTCCATTACACATTATCAAAATAAAAAGTAAAAATAAAACAAAAGCTGTTAACAAACTGCTTATCCACTAAAGAGCCTGTGTAAGAGAATGTGTAAAAGTAAGTGGGCCTGATGTTTTGATCCTAGCAGGATCAACTTCGGAAGAGGATCCTGCTAGGATCGAAACGTCAGGCCCACATACTTTAACTTACACTACACATTATAGCATTTACTTAAATCTTCATGCATGAGTACAACATGCATTGCATTCTTTCCTTAGACATTGCATTCTCTCCTTAGACATATCTACCTACAGTCTACTTACAGTAGACCTAGGTCTACCTACATTCTTTGTCCATTACGTCCACATCCAGCACGCTCTGGGTAAGATTGTCTTTATTACTCCTCATATCGGCTAAGACTGCTTTGTTCAGGGCATCCCTGAACTGTCCGCAATGCTCTCGTTTGAAGTCCTGCGGTGCGGGGACGTAAAAATATGGCATGAATCCGTGTATGTGGCAGAGGATGCTGTTCCCTGCCTGCGATATTCCAAACATTCTAATAATTGGAGTGACTGGTTGGTGCGAACCAGGCATTCCAGCCAGCTGCTTCCCTGGAATTTAAACCAAACAATATGTCACTGGAAGAAACATTCAAGACAGAGCACAGAATACCTTAAATTTCTTCACAAGCAAGTAACTAAAGGCAACTCTTTACATTCAACAAAACCTAGAGATGGTATTGGCTATTGGCTTTAAAATTTTAGAATTTTTTAGAATTTTTAGAATTTTAGAATTTTAAAACTCGAAAGGCACAAAACTACTTTCGATATGTTATCAACTTTCATCAGCCTCAGTTACAAACCAATGACACCGTGACTTATTGAGATTTTCAGTCTGTAAACATCGCAAGCTCATCAATCGAAGATGCTGCATTACCAAGTTTAGTACATCACGCATATAGTCATGAACAACACATACTAAGCTCTTAGGAAAAGCTATACCTTCCAAGGAGGTCAGAGGTCACCTAGACCGCATTATAAGAGTAAATAAACTACGATCATACTTCGTTGTTAAATTTGATGATAACTGAAATGCAGTCTTTGACATGTCAGCAATGAGACTATCACTTACTCCAGGAATTGACAAGTAGATTGTGAAAACAGAACTCAAGTTGCATTTTTGGCATTTCTAACTCCCCAAAGCTCCTTTTTTATTCATAAACATTGAAATTAACTGTGGATTTAGTGGTTCATCTCTCAATATGACTCAACATTGGAGCATTTGGCTTAAACCTCAACAGAGTAATACTGAGGAACAAAACATGTTGGTAAGGTCTGTCGTAGTTTTACAACTTACCTAAGTAATGCTCTAAATCTAACTGTTGAAATACAACTGCATCTCTCTGGACATCTAGAGTTGGAGCATCTGGTCTCTTCCATGATGATTCCCCACTAAATGCTATTAAAATGATAATTAGGAAAGATCACAATTTTAAACATGACTACTATATAGACTAGCTATAAAGACAACCTTACTATATCAAGAATTGACAGGTGCAAGAAAAATATTTCCATGAGATGTACAATGACTTTTACTAAAATCACTTCAACCACCAGGGTTAAAGGAACTGAAGTTTCCCGGAAGTGAAGCGAGCTTGTAAATTACATTACACAGGTATCATGTCAAAGCTGAATTTTGATAATAATAATAATAAATTAGAGTTTCAGAGCGCTTTACAAAGTAGGAAGGGACAAAGGAAACCAAGGGGAAAAAAAAACAAACTAGGAATCAAACAGAAATGTTTTAAGTTGTCTCTTGAAAAAAACAAAGGGAGGGAGAGTCACGAACGTGAAATGGGAGTTTGTTCCAGAGAGAAGGAGCAGCGACAGAAAATGGCACGATCACCATAACGAGTGCAGGGTTCGTGGACCAGGAGTTAATTGCAAATGCGCATGATAGGAAGAGCGAAGCGTAACTGTAGTTGACCGACGCAAAGGAGTAAGAAGCTCAGTGATATATTGAGGGGCAAGCCAGTTGATCGCTTTGTAGGTGAGAAGTAGATTTAGAATACTTTTTTGTACACTTGTGGAGGACACGATATTAAATGGACTCTCTGGTAGCTGACGCTGGTTGCTATGCAAGACTGCCGTAAATTTTGCAGAATCTGTATAGGATTTTGTATTGCGAAGATAAGAATTTTTTCAAATTTTGTAATATTTTGAAAATGCATATGGCAACAGCAGAATGGAATGATGTCATCGGGGCACTTCGGCTGATCATTTGTATAATATTTCTACACAAAACATACCGAAAACTTTGACAGCTAAGTATACATTCCAAATGAATCAGGTTTCAACGATAAATCTACAAGAAGATTAGAATAGCTGACGTAAAGCTTGTGAAGAGCATTTGCCCGAATGACATCACAGACACTGCTACTGTGATCCAACTTCCTGGAGTAGCTGAAGCTTTAGCCAGTTAAATATAGTTTACATTCAATCAACCATATCTCAAGTTAGTGCAAGATATTGAGATGGGGGTTTTAAACTAGCAGTGTGGAATGTTTTTCCCTTCCATACGTCACCATAAAATCCGTTTAATTAGAGACCACCATCCCTAGATCCCACTTACCATCTCTATATTTCATGCTTTGTATCATCCCAGGCAATGAAACATTAATAATTCAGTTGATAAAACAAACCATCTTTTTCACAGTTGGACATTTTTCACTTTCTGGTTTATAAGATGGGGGGTCAGAGCATCCAGGAAAATTAATTTTGCTAACTATTAACTATTAAAGTAAATTTTTAATTTTGGGATGACAACACTAACGACCTTCAAGAAAACAGACGAAGAATAATGTTGTTTGTGATGACATTTCTTGGCTGTTATTACCTCTGCCCGATGAACTGTCTGTGTAGTCAGAACTCCCCGGCTCTTCGGCCCGGATCTTCTCCAGTAATGCAAGTTCTTCCTCAAAAGATGATGGATCATGCTGAAAATCATCTCCGCCAGGCTTTTTAAATTTCTTTCCCGGTCCAGTCGACGATGATGCCTGAAACTTTCTCTTGACTTGATTCATGATCTGGTGAGAACATCCAGAAATTTATGATTACTATTGTTTGGCCCTAAATATGCTAGACAAAACTGTACTAGAAAGTCCAAGGAATGGTTAAACACATGTTCAAACATCGACAACAATTTTACTTGCATCCTGTTAGCATTGCAATTCTTCCTCTCACTTGGACACTGAATGGTCACATCAACTGGACAAACCCTCAGTGCCTAGGAATAACTTGTAAGGTCAACATATCCAGGAAAGTACTTTGAAAAATCCTAATAAAAAGTCACTTTAAATTGTAAGTCTTGTCGTACTAGTACAACAGCATGGGGTACTAGAACAATAAAATTCCTCTGGTATAATTATAAGTATCAGTACAAGGATTGAGGCACTAGTAGGAGTTAATCTTACATTGCTGCTAGTATATATTTCTGCATGCTATAACTAAGTACTAGGAGGACATGAGCACATTCACGAAGTGAGTAAAAATGACTAGCCTATGCTAGAATATGTACAAATTCATTCTGAACGTTTGACTTTTGTAAACATAAGAGTTGAAAACATAATTTATTCAGTATAGAAAACGGAACACCCTTTGTTAATAATAAACTAAGCCTAAGTATTAGACGTGCTGACACTGTTATGGAGTATTATAATATAAACAATTGTACAATAGTCAATACAGCGACCTTTGGTACATTATGGGTAGGCCTACGTTGTTAAACGTCATTAACATAGGCCTAACTTTAATTAAACCTACGCAGTTCCCGCGGTTGAAACTAGGCTAGGCCTAACATTAATAAGTAAGATAATTGTAACAAACGAAATTTCATGAAACTGGAAAACCGTGTAACCTTATTGATCTAGAGCTGTCTTTCCAATTAAAATAGTGAAGCACATGAGCTCCTTCGTTTACGAGAAAATAGATTCGTATATTACGCACCAGCAAAAGTGCTCAACAGTAGAATAGCGCGCCAGATAAATCGCAGAGAGGAACTGACACCAGATGCATCATGTTTTGTATGTTAATCTAATTTAATATTGTATTCAACATCTATTTGTTTTTCAAAGAACATGTTTTGCACACATATAGTTATTTTAAATATTTTTTATTTTTTTAAAAGAATAATAAACTACAAATTCTATCAAATTATCGTGACAGATGTATGTATATTCAAATTACAGTATTCCAAGTAGTAGGTTTGTTTTTTAGTGACGTAAAAGACGACCACCGCTATGATGTTCGTATACTCAGATCGACGAGCGTGTGATACGGACTAGCCTATCTCTCTTCTAGGCCGATTGTTGAAGTCAATATGAATTCCATATGACCAAATAAAATCAATGTTAAGTTTGAAGTCAAATTGTGCCCCCATATCAATTGTGGTACATATCCTGCTGAATATTCACATATTTTCAGATGGACTGTCACTACGGTGTATCGTATGTTTACTACCAGGAAAGCCTACATACACATGCATGGTAAAAGTTGACCGATTTTATGCCAAAGTGAACGCACGGTGGTCTTTTCATATCATAAAATGTACTTGTTCAAAAAGTAAGTCAAATTGAAAAGTATATAACAAATAATATGAAAGGGATCATCGCAGTGATGCAAAAAACTCTCAGTAAAATATTTACTTAAGAGCATGCAGACCCCCTTTATGGAAGATTGCTGTAACGATACCAGGCCAAAGTTCCCCAACCATTAAAATACTGGCTCATTTCTGACCTCTACCTCAGATTATCGACGGTAAACAAATCTCTCACTTCAGATGCTTCGGATATATATCTTCCATAAGCTTCAGTGTGTATACATATACATGATGGAAGTATAATTTGCAATGAGAATGCAATACCCCTGACAGCCCCGCCGCCCCCACCCCCATCCCCCAAATCAGCATCTAAGTCTTTTAATTAAAGACATAATTTACACTTAATAATGCTCCCTCGAGCTATTTGTTCTCGAAGGAACAAATGTGCCGCAATTGCCCTTAGCATGCAGCTTTGACACATTATATACACGTCCTACATATGTGGTCAATCACCGCGTCTACATAGCTTGGACACTTTAACAGTGATTGTATAATCTTTACCTCATATTTTCCAAGACCATCTTTTTTATCTGTGGTTGTCGTTAAACTTTGTTTGCTACTTTCTACCCGTGATAATTTCCATTAAATGGGAATCAACCATTGTTTTCTACAAATGTGATGCTCTTCAAAAAATACAAAACACATGATTTGGCCATAAAATTTCAAAAGCTTTTATTTGTTAGAAAACAGATTCCAGTATGAGAAAAATATGCAGACTAAAATATTCAAATACTGCAGAACCCAGGAACTGCTGTTTAATAAAGTGGCAAGTTAGAGAATTATTCCAAAATATGTCAACAATTTTTTTTATTTGAATGAAGGAAACATGTAATAAAATAACATAATATATGAGTACAATTATTTTAGTACTATGTATACTATAATACATGAAAACATGTCTATCAATGGTTAGTACAATAGAGACAAATGCATTGGGCCCCCTAAAGTCTAGCCACACCATTGAATGCAGGTGGTACATTGTAATTACCATACCTCCCAATTAATCGCAATTGTCCTGTGTTTGCATCCAAAACATATAGTACAGCCGTGATTTTCACTGTTTTCGAGAACTGCTAATTAAAAAGTATACTTTTATTATGCATGGCTGTTTCGGAAGCATGGTATAACCCTTTTCAACACACAAGCATTAAAGGTGGCCGCAGAATTAGCTCCACAAGCTTGGGATGTAGGAAATGGGGGGGGGGGAGAAGAAATGCAACATGGCTAGGACAAGTGCAAACACTAACAGTGATGTAGCTATTTCATGATACTCCCCATTGACCCCTCCCCCTGGACGATGCAGTGTCCTCCCCCCCCCTTTCCACCAAATATGGCAATAACAAATTAAACAGAAGTAAAACAAAGTAAGCTTTTGTTAAAGTGACAATTTATCATGACAATGCAACTAATAGCACAATTGTCATAATAAACAAACATGATCTGATATGCGAAAATGCAATAATATTGTGAATATTCAACGAATGAAATTGGCGGTTTTATAATCAAATCACATCCTTTTACAGCTACTTGACTTGTCAATATTGCTAAAAAAAAAAATGCAACTAAAGAACCATTACAATATAATTTTTTAGTGTGACCATATATTCAAATTTCATTCAAGTCATGCTGCATAAAGTTTGATAATTTGATAATATATATATGCATAATGCAGCACAGCACTGTGGCTATAATTTCAAGTGGTTTAGTGTAAAATCATGAAGTGTATTGTCTGTACAATATTAAGAACCAAAAATAGAATCTTTTCACTCACTTTCTCAGTCATGACCTATCGTGATGCAGCCAATGAATAGTCATGACTTATTTTGATGCAGCCAATGAATAGTTATGACCTATTGTGATGCAGCCAATGAATAATCATGACTTATCGTGATACAGCCAATTAACATATATACATATATATATGATAGAAATGTGACAAACTAGCTTGAGTTTCCTCGGTATGGAAATTGGTAAAAAAAAATACTCAATGCCTCATAATAAGATATCAGTAGACATTTAAAAATAAAGTAATAATACAAAATGTTAACATCAAATGACAGACCACAAAATCCTAAACCCTGAGCTTCGGGACGATAATTTTTTTTTTTTAAAGAAAACGGTAAACATCAGAGAATGCAAATAACACAGAAATGTTACAATCATTATATCGTCCACCATCCCTGCAGTAGTTCATTATAAAAATGACATTTAGGAGCTGCAGTCTACGGCGGTCTATAGCAGGTCATATACCAGTCTCCCTCAAAAGAGACATGCTTGTTTCCAAAAGCAAAAGAGTATCAGGTGTGAAGTAGTAATACAAGAAATATCCAGAATCTTTTTAAGGCCAGATGCAAGATCTGACAGTCAAAATAGATATCGGCCATTAAACCCTATGATCTAAATATCCAAGAACAGAATCACTAACCCCCCCCCTCCACCCCACCCCTTTCCCTTCCTCCACACCTCTCTACACTTCCTGTAGTGTATTAGGATACTGTAACTTGCGGAGACCATGCAATAGCTACGCACAGCCACATTGTCACACGTGGTATACCTTCATGTACTGCATATGTACTCAATATGTTACATCGATAAAGATCCGTCTGAAACACGCAAGCGAAGAGTTCAAGTGTTTTCTTAAGACCAGGCTCAAGATAAGACACTGTCCATCCACAACTCATTACTCATTATTTCCTTCCTATTAATCCAATACTTCAGTCTCCCCATTCACCTAGTTACTAAATATCTCACATCTTCACACCCTTCTGCTCGGTTTATCTCTGCGGCCCTTTCATGAGCTCCTAAGCTGTTTCGTCTCCAATGTACAGTCTATTGTTTACTTTATCTATTGTTTTCTCTATCCATTGTTCATCGATCCCCAATGTAGTTGTCTATCTATCTGTCTAATGTTGATGTGTCCTTAAACTGGTTTTGCTTCAGTTCGCCAGGATCGATACATCAGACCCTCTCAGTTATACAGTCACTATTTGCTCATATAGAACTGATTAAGCTTGTGTCTCCCATATAACATTTGAAAAATATGCTCCACAACTTCCACAAATTTCAGGCAAAAGTGTTTTTTCTTCAAATTTCTGTTTTTTGTTTTTTTTCTGTGGTAGATCAACCACATCATGAAATCAACAAAGAATATGAGATCTATAAGCAGACCTAAATTTGAAAGCCCTTAAAACACTGAAACTGGATTTCTTTCATAAAAAAACAGAACCCTCCAGTCTCCATGGTAACATCTGGGGAGATATTAAAAGCATCCCCATATCTGTGAAATTTTCTTTTCAGCTAGAATTTAATTACGACAAACTCTAGATTCTGGAGCATAAAAGAACATCACTAGGAGGATGAAGTATACGATACAGAGCATGCTACCTGAGAAGGAGAAAAGAACAAAAGAAAACAATAGAATTGTAATAAAACATGGATAACAATAGAATTATAACGCAGCATGGATAACAATAGAATTATAATGAAGCATGGATAACAATAGAATTGTGTAAAGAAGCATGGATAACAATGAATATCTTGTCATTGTCAATTGGAATGGAATCATGATTTTATTTAGCAGGGGTCAGTGTAAGGCAGAAGAAACTTACCTTGAAAATAATCTGACTTTCCATCAACAAATGTGTAATTCATGATGATAACACTAAGAATGACTGACCACAAGTGAAGATCATTGAAGAGGAGACGGAAGTTGAGGCTCTGCACAATAAAAAAAAAAATGGAAAATTTCTGCTATATTTAAACAAAATAACAAAATACCAAGGAGCTAACTTAATCCATCGATAGTCTATAAGTAGTACTTCAAACCTTTTTGCAGCAATAGCATTCTTTTTGACAGCTTGATTAGATAATAGTAAACCAACCAGAAGAATTGAGGATTGTAACAAGATAATGACAACAAACTGCACGCAACAGTTTTGTAGATGTACGGTTTTCCTTAACATTGATTAAAAAAAGGAACTATCAAAACTAACGTATAGAGCACTTGCATTTTAAGCTCATCATGTATACTTTTCTGTCTATAAATGAGCTGCAAAACCCATGAGGCATTCATATCAGACCATTCCAGGTTACATTTAGATTCAGTATTATCAGAAATGACAACATAAGGCCGACAAAGCCTGCTAACTAAAACAGTACACTAAACTCACAGCTAATGGCTTAAAAGCAGATTATAAAATCACACATTTCTGTAAAAACTGATTGAATATTTATTCAATTCAAAATAAAATAAAAACGGAACAGTTGTCTGCTCTGACGAATAACAAAAAGAAATTCCCCGACCTATTGATTATACCGTGTAAAATCATTACAGAATTAGGTGAAAAGAACAAAAATTTACAACTTAATAGCACGTTTTACAATAATTTCAATTCTTTTCACATCTACATAGAAGAACAACTCACAAACATATAATCCAGGGCGACTAATGTCGGGATTTGAAGCAGACAGACCTGTACTGCTATAGAGCTGCCAATCTCAAGACTGAAAAAAAATAGAAAGTATCTTGTTTAAATTGGCAACGAAAATTAAAACAAAAGTGTGCCACTTGTAGACACCTGACAAAAAAAAACATTCAAAAATTGGCATCTAACATTAAAACAAAATAGTGTGCCACTAATAGACGCCTGACAAAATAAAACTTTCAAACAGCGATCTACTTTGCTTATTTAGTGACCGGATTACTAATTGGGTAAATTGTACGTTATATATTACAACTTGCCCAATGCTGCGTATATTTACTCTTCTATCAATATTGCTGTGAATTTATAGCTATTATTCTTATCAATGGCGGTACTCAATCTATCAATTGTGGTACTCAATCTATCAATGGTGGTACTCAATCTATCAGTGGTGGTACTCAATCTATTAATTGTGGTACTCAATCTATCAATCGTGTTACTCAATCTATCAATTGTGATACTCAATCTATCAATTGTGGTACTCAATCTATCAATCGTGGTACTCAATCTATCAATTGCGGTACTCAATCTATCAATCGTGTTACTCAATCTATCAATTGTGTTACTCAATCTATCAATTGTGGTACTCAATCTATCAATGGTGGTACTCAATCTATCAATGGTGGTACTCAATCTATCAATGGTGGAACTCAATGGTGGTACTCAATGCGGTACTCAATCGGTATGCGGTACTCAATCTATCAATCGTGTTACTCAATCTATCAATTGTGTTACTCAATCTATCAATGGTGGTACTCAATCTATCAATGGTGGTAATCAGTCTATCAATGGTGGTACTCAATCTATCAATGGTTGTACTCAATCTATCAATGGTGGTACTCAATCTATCAATCGTGGTACTCAATCTATCAATCGTGGTACTCAATCTATCAATGGTTGTACTCAATCTATCAATGGTGGTACTCAATCTATCAATTGTGTTACTCAATCTATCAATTGTGGTACTCAATCTATCAATTGTGGTACTCACCCTTTAGCTATCATGTGACAATACAACATATCTCATTTGGGCAGCCTCCCAAACTTAAGTACAAATTTACCTTCACTGTAAAAACATTGCAATCTTTATAGTAATACAGTCTTGGTTACTCTGTAATATGACTTTAAGTTTGCAGAGCTATTTGAAAATTTTGAAGCGATAACGATGGGACTGGCAAATGCTACCTTTTTTTTTTTATCGAGCAAAACATATTGCAATAAAATTTTTGAAGATGAAAGTTCTTTTACCTTAAATTGATGTTGTTTTTTAAAGCAAACTGAACACCGTTGATAATTTCAGGAATCTCTGGAACAACAGCTATTACGGTGACACCGATAAACGCCTGTAAAGATGGAAATCGGAAAAGAATTTAAAGCAACATTCAAAAATTTTCGTTGATGTAAAGCCAAGGAACATTACTCCAGCTGTTACTGCTGGAAGAAAATTATCAGTAACACTCTTGCTAACATGCCTGTAGTGGGAGTACAACAACATGAGTACAAGTCCAATAACTTGAATACAAGTACAACAAGATGAGTATGAGTACAATAACATAAATATGAGTACAATTAAAATTCTCCTGGTACGCTCAGTACAAGGAAGAGCCCATCAAGGTACAAAGTACAGTTGCAGGTAGCTATGCTGGACAGCAAGTACAGAATGGACTCAATGCAAGTCTGCAATTTGTTATGAACTCTAGAATCATACTTTTCACATAAACCAGTCATTAATTAAAACAAATCAAAATATTTTCTTTGTTTCCTTAATGTTATTCTTTCGTCGTCATGGAATCCCGTCAGTCTGCATTTAGTCTAACCTTCTTCATATCCAACCTATCGATCAGGGAAGGATGTTAACAAAACACAGGCCAGCCAGGAGTAAAAGATATTTAGTTGATGCAGGACATTTTTATATGAACTCAATACTTTCAGCTTTAACTTCTATGACATTTACATTAAGTAAATTTCTGATCAGGAAGCAGGGAGGGAGAAATAGCAATGAGCAAAAGTTGTGCTGAAGCTCCACTATTGTACATGCTTCAACAAAACTAAGTGCTTGAAGCTCTTGCGTATGTTTTCTTGCACTTTTAGAAATCAAAATAAAATAAAACTGTTAGCAAACTGCTTATCCACTAGAGAGCCTGTGTAAGAGAATGTGTAAAAGTAAGTTGGCCTGACGTTTCGATCCGAGCAGGATCTTCTTCAAAGGCTAAATGACAAGTAACAGTAACAGAAGGGACAAAAACACGCACAGAATACAGACAGGTTAATGAGCATGGTGAACACAGAGAGATAGATGTAAGGGGATGAGTAGAAAAGGGATGGAGAGGAGAAAGAAAGAAATCGATGCAAAACGGTCCAAAGCAATCAATCTTGTCTCACCTCTGTTATTTTGGTGCCTTCAGATTCTAGAATTTCTTGTAAGCTTCCAACGGCAACCTCAGCACAGAGTGCCATGGCAACGGTGAATATAATTAGGATGATGACGCTCTTCACACGACCCCACAGTACCTCAGGCTTTGAATGGTGGCCAGAATGCTGACTGCTAGAATGTTGCCCAGATTGAGAGATTCTAGTCCCACCTGAGAATGTATATCACAGAGGTCTATTATAAACCAGCAAACAAACAAACAAACAAACAAACAAATGATTGATTGATTGATGGATGGATGGATGGATGGATGGATGGATGGATGGATGGATGGATGGATGGATGGATGGATGGATGGATGGATGGATGGATGGATG
>KN889316.1:0-11110 GCA_000934455.1 Apostichopus parvimensis | reverse complement strand
AATTTTAATTTTTTAATTTTTTTAATTTTTTAATTTTTAATTTTTTTCTCTCTCAAAAAGCTAGGCGTCCCACCCAAATTTTCAGGCGTCCCACTTTGTGGGACGCGTCCCACAGTTTGGCGACCGTCGGCCTAGACCACTACTACTACACTAGTCAGGGAGTTGGGCATATACGGCTCAATGATGTCATAACTAATATTTACTCCTCTACAGCTTATCTGTGAAGGAACACTGAAACTGTAATATATCCCAAATGGAAGGACATTTATCACGCCCGTTTGGCGTAGGGTTTTCAAGAATGGTTAAATGTGCTATTGTTATTGCTGTGTACTGTAGCCTAGACTAGGCCTACTTTATTGAAGTGTAAAGCTGACTGTAGCCTACTGTACTACTTTCGTGGATATGGGCCACACGCTGTTATAAATGTCAAGTTGTTCGCCGTCTGCCTTACTTTCAAGAAAATATCGAAACGTTGCAAAACAACAACTAACTAACCGAATCATTATCAACATCCCCAAGCACAAGAGCATTGGGAGACAGACTTCCTGATAACTCTAATTCTTGTCGTTTCACGAAAACTACGGTTCTCATGGTGACTTCTTCATGTAGGCCTAGGTGCTTAGTGAAGTGCGGAAGAAATGTTATGTAATTGCTAACAGTAATAAGCACCCTCGCTACCATGGAAAATGCATTCGAAAAGAAATCGTGCCGTGTGAATAATTATACTACCTGATGATAAAATATGTAATTATAACTTCATAAAAGTGTGACAATATTTGGGTAGGTGATAAGGTATTAAGTGAGAATAATTCGTACACTAAAGACGGAAGAATTTTCGGGCACAGGACCTAAGTTGCATTACTTCTCCCTCCGTAGCACCTCTGTGCGGACTGAATTATAGTAGTATACCTGTTTCGCGATAAATTTGGTATAAGCTGTGGAGTTGACAACTGCCTTACAGTATGCAATGATGAACGGTTGAAGGCGTCAAATAATATTTCTTTAATATTTATTTCACAGCTGAAATTGTGTTACTCAATTTTTATCGTTCTGGGTGGACATTTATGTTTGGTTGGTACATGTGAAAGGGAAGTGAAGTACTGTGGGCCTAGGCTAGGCCTTGTTACTACTCATTTTCTCAGTTTCTGAAAGTACTGAAATGTGGTCACTGCTTCTAAAATTCTGACTTTAATCAAGTTGTATCTTGTATTCCCTCGTAGAGTTTTGATGTAGATTTCAGGAAAGTATCATCTTCCTTCTGTGGTGAAGATCCATATTTCTTCAGAGCTCATTGACAATTGAAAATGTTGAGGAAGTTTGGCTTAGCTTACCCTTTGCTAAATCTATTCAGCTACAGTAGTTTGGGAAGCTCTCAGTTTATACCGTGCTCTTGAAAAAGGAATTGTGCTCGTTTTTTTAGGCAACCTACCAAGTGTTATTATAGACATAATATTGGGGATTTTTTCAAGGACTACCTGCAGGTTATTATTGAAGCATGCATTACAACAAATGTGATGTGAATACAGATTACATTAAACTTGAGTTTCCAACTCCCTAGAGTATTTAAAATTATGTAATCTGCCTAGATTGGTTCAGTAATTATCAGGAAAATAGTGGGGGATACATCGCTGATCTCCCAGTTGTGGGACAGACAGCCATGCTGTTACTGCTTACCCAATGATGTTGTGGCCTGGGGAAGGCATCTACAAGGAGGAGGCATCCCCTTCCCTTTGAGACACCTTTTATGATTAAGGGTGCTTAGTTGTAAACTTGTGTAAAGTACAGTTATTTTTACAGCTTTGAAGTAATTTTTGTTCAAGACTTTTCAGCTTTATTCTCACAAATTTTGTCAATATTTTTTTGGGGGGAGGGGGGGGGGGAGACCTTCTAAACTTTTGTGACCCTATAGTAGAAAGGTGTGTAAACTAAACATTAAATAACAGGACCAATAGCTGTCCTCCTGATGCTGACAATCTCACCCTGGTGCATTGGATATCAAGTGGTACTCATATATTCTTAGTAAGATGCAACTATTGATTCTTTGTGTTTTGTTCTCAATGTTGTCTAAGTAGATGTTTTCAAATATTTTAGCTGTTTACAGGTGTTTTGACACCGTATGCTTAGTATAACTGTTGAATGTGTTTCTCATTACAATGCAAGCAGTTTTAAAGTTCTCATTCACTTTTTCTTTCATGTCATTTTCTCTCTTTTTTTTTCCAGTTTGAAGTCAAATACTTTTCATCTTGATTACCTCCCAGACTGTAACTCTACGAAATAGCTGAGTTCTCTGTTTGGTTTTAAACACCATGTATACCAGAACACTTTCCAACTTTCGTAATGCCGCTGAAAGGCTTGCATCGACAGAGTGCATAAAATGGAAAGTCTCTTGTGTTTTCAACATCAATAGGTTGGCAACCTCTCATAATGCCAAATTTTGTACAGAAATATCAGGAACGAAACAGAGATATCACCTAAAACTAATACTGCAGAGAAATCCACTAGGTAAACTCTCTTTAGTTGGTCTTCATAAACCTCAGCCAGCCTTGCATAAAGTTTTGGAACCTCATAAAGTAACCACCATCGCATCCATCGACGTCCCGCATATTGACAGAGTCAAAACCAGCGTGAGCGAACCGTCTTCAATGGATGAAAGTCTTCCCGTCGAAGCAAACGAGGACTTTGACATATTGGCACCGATGGATGACCCTCCTGTGCTGGAGCAATTTGCGTCTCTGCCTCTTCCATCTCATACTTACACACTCGCCAGTTACGTTGAACACTCCGTCACACTGCAAAAGCTTGTAGAACTCGGAGTGGATTTGTCAAAAGTAGAGAAGAAGGAAGGCATTCCAACGGAATTACTTAAAATGGATTTTGAAACTGACATCCAAGAGAAACTTATTTACCTGAATGGCATCGGAGTAGCCGGAGAAAAATTAGGAAGGTTTGTCACGAGGAATCCGCACATTCTCTTGGAAGATGTAGAAGAACTTCAAGCTCGTGTGGATTACCTGAAATCCAAGAAGTTCAGTGATGTTGCAATCAGCCAAATAGTCAACAGAGCACCATATTTTCTGTCATTTTCTGTGAGTGTGTATTTTTTTGCCCCCAAAAAATTGTTTGTTTATTTTAAAGTTGTAATGCATATTTGCAAACACAAAGTAATTACTAAGTGCTGGGTCTAGTGAATCACAGTATGGATTTGTTTGCCCTCAGACCTAATAGAATTTTACCTTTATACCCCATACTGTATTAACACAAGTATATTATTATGAGAAAGCATCACAAACATTGACAGAGTACTAAACATGTACAATATTTAGTTTTGAAGCCCATAAACTATAGCTTGGTCTCTCCACACATTTGCTCAAATGCCTTTTTTTAAAAAATGGCCCACCATCTTGGCAACTTACTGTTTGCCACAAGATTTGCATTTTATCTTCTTTTTTTGTTTCAAGATTTGCATTTTATCAATGAATAAAATATGTCACCATGGATTTCAGACTTACTGTACAGTTAGCTAAGTGTTAAAGGGTGTGAAGACTCGTGCAAAAAAGAAACGTCTAATGCCAGTAATTTGACCTAGTATCAAATGAGGTGTAACAGAAGTGTTAGACACCACCATCGATCCCAGAAAATACACACACAGCTTGCTACCGTCGGTAATTAGACACTAGTGTACAGTCAGTACATACAGCTGCAGTCAATACCCACAGCACAGTATACAAACAATACAGCGATGGACATCTCAGGTCCAGCTAAAGATAACAAGGTATCACGTTTCATTACTGTACTGTCTGCATTTTGTAGCGACACGAACAAAATGTCACTCGCACATGGTTTGGGGCGAGTCTTCAATGCCTTTAACTGATACTCAAGGAATAATGGACCTGTTAATTATCACATATATTTTTAAATACTGTGCAAATAGACCAAGTTTTTCTACAGTAAACAAACACTGTATGCAAAAGCCAAAATGATAATTTTGTATAGAGAACCTTACTATTTTCACTAATTTACAAGTAATAGGTGGGGAGGAGCATGTATGAACTTCAAAATGGAGGGACAAAGATTTTAAGCAAAAGGATTAAGATACCAAGTTATTTCAAGAAAGTAATAGACAGAAAGGAAGGTCCTATTAAACCTTTGCAGACCCTCTTTATTTCTGTTTGGTCTTTTCAGGTACTGAGAGTCGATCGGAAACTTGGATATCTTCAACAGCTGTTAGACCTGAAGGGAACGGAGGTCAGAGAAGTAATCACTAAAGAACCAAGGGTAAATTAAAGAGACATTCATTCTAAAGAATTTTTCATCACCATCACAATCACCATCACAATCATCATCATCATCATCCATCATCATCATCATCATCATCATCATCACCATCACCATTACCATCACCATCACCACCACCACCACCACCACCATCATCATCATCATCATCATCATCATCATCATCATCATCATCATCATCATCATCATCATCATCATAAAAAAAAGAACGAAATAGTCAATTGAAATGTTATGAAGACCTAAGTTTGAAGATTTATTTGACAAACATTGCAGGCATTACAAGAGGGCCTTAGTGTTTTTGCTAAACTAATCTTTTCATTCATTGCATGTTTTCTGTCTTTCTCAAATTGGTACTGCTTTCATCAGTTAATCTCTACATTCAGGCATGTTGACACTTTGATACAAGCAATCAAAAGCATATAAGTTACAGATAATACCCCATTCCCCTGCCCCTCCTTCACCCCTGTCGATGTTCCCCTCCCCCTCCTTCACCCCTGTCTATGCACCATGTCATCACCTATTCTGCATAAAATTAAAACTTTTGTGAGAATTTAAGAAATGATTCACTTTTCTATAGATAAACTGTGTCTATGTTCATTGCATATATGCATCACCAACTTGGCAAAGGCATGAAAGTGTTCATAGACAAAACAGTTCTCAGGTCAACTTTATAAGCAGACCCTAGAAATACTTTTTTCTACAAGATTTTTGTGAACTATTCAGCCATTAAGTACCAGGACATAAACCTTCTGTTTTTATATTTTTATTTCCCACAGTTGGTTACTTTCAAAGTGTCAAAAATTCAGGAGAATGTCTTTGTCCTCAGAGAGCAACTTGGTTTCCGAAAGTCAGAATTGAAATCATTGATCATCAAAGAACCGAAACTTATCTTGCGAGGTGACTATAAGTAGTAGAGAGTATAAATATTCATGACTTAACTGGAAATGAAAATGAAATCACTTAGCTGTACAGAATCGGGAATTCTCTGGAAAGTTAGATAGAGTAGGGAATGAATATTCATTGATCAATAACTTAGAAAGTGTTTGAATTCATGATCATTAAATTACCAAGGTGTGTTTTGTTTATAGGGTGAGTCACCTAGTTAGGAATATTCATAAAAAATTAATCAATTATCAGAAAATAATTGAGTCTTTTCATGACAGTTTGTCACCCAATTATCTATAGAAGACAGATGAAAGAACAAGAAAGTTTAAGAATTAATTTATTAATCAAATCACAGTTTGAATGAATGACAAAAATTTATCAAAACAGAGCAGATACCAGGATTGTGATTGGACAGCGAAGGGGAAGAGGTGTGGTCTCGGGGTACCTGTTATTATTGCAAATCATATGTACCTGCTGGACGGTAAAACTTACATATAGAGATAATTTATTTTCATGTCAGGGGATTTCAGAAATTATAATTTTGATGATAAGGCAAATGTATAAAAATCTCGACTTTTCTCAATTCTCCGCAGGTAAAGAACGTATGATAGGGGTCTTCGATTATGTCCATAATGTGATGGAAATCTCTCATCAAGTGTTGCTTCATACACCAAAAGTGTTTGCCTCCAGATTGCATAAAATACAAGAGCGACATCAGGTACATTAGTCTTTCCATATTAGTCATCTATAGATATAACCCAAAATACTCTAGAAGCTTCAATATAAAGTGGTTACCTATGCTCAGTATCTCCTTGGTGTGAGTAATGCTGGCACTCAGGAATGAGAATTTGGAGTTGTCATATTTGATAACATCGTCAGGGATTAATTTGGAGGGTGAGAACCTACAGGTAATTTATTTGAAGACTTTAAGGCGTTGCAGGATTCTAAAGTTCAGGGGTATTACAGGTTTTAAGTTGATCTTTTGCTCATTTAGTCAGGTGCCACCTTATATTCTCAAATAATTATGTATTTCTTGTAACAAATTTGCTTTCAAAATCTTGTTCCTACACTATTGTTTCTTTTCTTTTTTTCAATGAGGTAATTTTAAAAACATTTAGAGAAAATATTAAACAAATTGTTGTTTATTTTTATATTTATTAAACATTTTTAGTTTACTAGTATCTAATTCGTGTTTGTTTTTGGCCTTTTTGCTTCTCCAGTTTCTGAAAAGCATCAACAGGGATAACTATGATTCAACGCAGCCACAGTACATCCCTCTAGAAAAACTTAGCCGTGTTCCCGACAGCATCTTCTGCGATGAAATTGCCAAGAAGCCCTTGGAGGAATACAACGCTTTCTTAAAAACACTCTAAATGTAAAAGCTATTTGAATGCCCTGGGCTAACTTTAAACAATTTTGTTTACATACCACCTCATTGGTTTAGTTTTGATTGCAATAAAAGCCTATGGGATACAATATCTAAATATATTGTATTTGTGTTTTAGTCCAAAAGGGAGATATGGAAATGTTATTACAAGAATATAAATTTGTGAATGAAGTTTAATATTTAGCTGGTTACACATTTACCTTTCTCATGTTTGTTGTTGTAAAATTTCAATATGAATTCGATGAAATCACTTTCTGTATTTAAGAAACAGAAGAAGCAGTAGATGTCAGTCAATCACAGCACTGCATGCACAAATGCGGTACATGGTTGTGTTTGCTCAACTTGACCAAAACCTGAAAGTAATTATAACTGTGATATTACAGATGTCATACCAAAATGAACTGCTACATTGCATAATACACATAGTATAACTTAGCATTCAATGTGTACCAATTTGGAAGTCTCTGAATTTTGTCTCATCTAAAGTAGGCTATACTATTTCCCATTTACAAAACTGCTCTACAACTTACTTTGTACATGTAATTAGCCAATATAATAGAGCATTTTGTAATGCAATCTGGGAGAAATTAATCCCCTGATACCATAAATTTTTCACTTCCAAGGTCACTAGAGCATAGATTGAAGTTTTCCACTCACATGACTTACCCATCCTGTGAGGTGATAGCAGATGGCTTGCACTATCATGGCATTAGAGAAGTATGGGGGTATGACCATTCAGATTTTGAGCTGGAAGGGGTGAACCTTTAGCATGGTATTTCCCAAACTCATGTGTCAGTTTCTCTTTCTATTTCTACAAGCCTTCAAGCACCTTCCATTCTCCTGATTATTTACACCATCAATGGCTTATAACATACACTAAATTCCCATGGATGTCGTTTGAGGGGGGGGGGGGGCAATTGAGAGGGGTAGAGCACTAATCAATTTCATCCCCCCCCCCTCCGTTTGTCAATACAAATTAACAGGGCTTCTAAGGAATTTCCATGATGTTCAGAAAGCTTGCCTGCAGGATGTATTATCTTGTGTATCTGCAAGCTTACAACACTCAGATCCAGCTTTAGGTTCAATCCCACCCCTTCGCTTCGAGAAGCAAATCGACGCCGAAATGCAGCCCTGTCTCTTACCCATGTAAAGCAGGTTTATAATTGCCTAAGTTTAATGCAGGCACCAAAATGTCTGAACGCAATGCAATTTTTTTACAATACCTAGAGTGATGGTGGAAAGGTATGGAAGTATCGCCAACTTTTATTGTTAAATATTCATTTCTCTTTGGGGAATGGAGGGGGGGAGGGGGCTGTTAAAACCATTCCGGAGGACTAGGCTACGGGCACTACATTTGCATCCAGTAACAACTCCGTGGTGTAACTATTCTGTATCCCCTTTCTCGGCGTAACACATTGTGCTACAAAGAGTATTTATATATTTAGCTGCCACCTAGCCTACACACGGAAGGCGTTTCACTTAACTCACTGTGAGCAGTGTATCCACGAAATTGTTAGCATTTGAAATTGGACGTTGGTTTTACACCCATGAGTAAGATGATCTACTCTATATCTCAATTCATATCGACTTTCTATCTGTAATCAAATTGTTATTATCATAAGTTAAAAGTATTCGTGGCTGACCTCCATACAACACTGCATTTACGTAGTGCCTAGTGCATTATTACTGCACTGTAGTAGTAGTAGTAGTATACTTACATTACAGCCTAGCGTTACAGATCTTACTATCTGAGCCATCATGATCGAGTTGTACCACTACTAATACTAGCATGGACACTTCGAATTTCGGACACCTAAGCCTTAAAACACCCCAAAACTATATCTTCTGGTATAAATCACCTAAAAATATACATGATATGGTGGGAGAAGTGTGTTATATAACGATACACGGACAAACTTTCTTTCCTGCAAACTGTTTTCACGTTGTATTCCAAGAAGATTCTTCGTGATTGTGGAACTGGTATTTCTTTGCTAGAGTATTGCGAATTTCGGACACACAGTCCCACAGTGTGGCGCTGGTGATAAAATTGGTGGCGCAGTTGCTCTTTCAGTAATTATAACAGACTTCATAGATCTCCGTCATTTTATTGACAAATATGTAAGTATTTACTTGCACACGGGTCATTTTGGAGAGAAAATAACTGTAGCTTTGTACTTTTTGGTGAAATTTGGCTCTTCCTGTAGGTTGTCATGGTGAAATTGTGCATTTCTTAGGGGTGTCAGAAATTCGCAGTGTTCCGAAATTCGCAATACTGACTATACTAGTAGTAGGGAGTATTATGTGTACAGTAATTACAAACATTACCTTCATATTAGTGTATTTAGATAGCAAGTCTCGAGTCGTCACAGCCTCACCTGTAGAGTTGTAGCTTGACAAGAATGAGGCCTAGAAAAAGTGACAAATACAAGGAAAGAGAGCTATAGTCTAGTACTGTAGGCATACTACTACTACTAGTAGTACTACTGTAGCCTAGTAGTACTAGCACTTAGTAGTACTATTAGTAGTGACTTGGTAAGGTAACACTAGAGCGGCTGCAGACTAGATATGTTGTTCCCTGTGATTTATATTAACAGTTAAATACTCTAAATTGTGCGAAATTAGTTAGACAATTTAAAGTGTTGCTTTGCCAATGTGAAGTCATCCACATGCTGAATTTATATTAGTGAGTATAATTTCTTACTATTGTATCTTCAAATATGACAGAAAAATTTGAGTTATCATATTTAGTCAATTTGTTTATGTGTTAATAATTCTACTTTGTTTTCTGCAGCATAATTATCTTCTAACTTAATTTGTATAAAATCTTGTTGCCAAGATTGTATCTTAATAGCTTTTTCCTCTCACAAATTGTCTCAATCTTACATTCTTCTAGTTTTAATACCTGGAGCTACCATTTTATGTGATACAAGTTCGTCAAGTCCAAGAGCATATTGAGACCAGGACATTTGGAGGTGGACACAGAACACGATCAGATGCTTCAATTTTTTTAAATCATAAAACAGGATGGCAAAGTCACATTGCTTGATCATTCTAAGTGCAGCACCTCAGGGTAAGTATAGAAACCGTACCATGATTTAACCCCTACCCCTCCCCTACCATCACTTCCCTCTCCCCCCTGCCCTCCCCCTACCTAAATTAGTGATTGCCACAGATTTTTAATGCACAACATGAAAGTCTTGTTTTAATATGTGTTGTGCTCTTGCAAAGAGATAAAAACTTTGAAGGTATGTCTGGGTGATCTGAAAAGTACTGCTCACCCACAGTGGCCCATAGGTTCATCATTTTCCCTTATTGATTACTAAGTTCTGTAAGATCCTTATTTCTTGAAAAATGTTGGACGTAATGCAATAGATGTTTTGTAAAATTATTCATCGTGTAGGTCATCTCTTTTCAGTGACCATGTTCATCGTAAAAAAAAGTTTCCGCTTGTTTTCTTCTCATACACATTTTCCCAGGTGTTGAAGCCAGTTCTTTCATTCAAAGTTTCAAAGTCCTGCATCCAGTCTTTAACATCCAACTTGCCTCTCCAAATGTGAGTTTAACTGTTGTTCATTGAGAACTATCAACTTTTATTTCCTTTGTTCTTTGAATTAAAGTTATACTGTAAGTTGAAAGTCTTTGCAAGAGAAAAATGTAATGCATTTTAGTATATGAGATGAAGTTCTCATGGATATGCTGGTGGCATTTAGACTAACTTTTGGAGCTTACATGGTTTACTGTGAAAGAATAGAATAAAAACCCACATTGCAAGCCAGAAATATGAAATCCACCGAATGTCTCTGTTTTATCAGCAATTTTGAACAGAGTATTAAGGGTTCCTGGTGGGTTTTGAACCAGGAACATAATGGTGGGTTTCACACTCTAAATGCTAAGTCATAACTTTCACTTTTGGCTTGGTATTAAACAATGCTTTTTCATAAGTATTTTGCAGAGGGGGCTTGGAAGAGGAGGAGGTTCTGATTCTCCAAGTCATTTTTGGAATTGTTCAATTAAATTTGTAACTTATAATATCTCAGTGAATATAAAATGCTGTAAGGTTGGCTGTGAAATGTTTGTTGAAGACAAGATGTAGGGCTGGGAAGGGCAAAGCAGCCTTGGTTAGGGGACATGGGAATTTGTGATCATGTATTTTCATTTTCATAATAAACAAAAGTAGAAATAAAGACTTCAAAAAGGGGTACATAATTGTCCCAGACCCTACTCTTGACAGTTCTTGGGAGTTTATAGTAATGCTCATACAACAACAATGCAACTAAACTTGTTTTTTTTTATCTCTCCTGGTAGGGTTCAATACCAGATTTTAAAGTCTCTGACGAGCACACTCAGAGATGGATAGCAGACTTCAAAGGAAAGCCGTACTCCTCACCAGTAAGACTGGAATCAGTTGATGGTAGTTACAAGAACAATTTATTGATACTGGCATTTTGCAATCAAGAATTGACCTTACAGTTTAATAGGGAGTTAATTTTTCTATTTTAAGGGTAGCTGGGGGAGGGGGGTGTGGGGGGAGGATACGGCGGCATT
>KN889315.1:0-11163 GCA_000934455.1 Apostichopus parvimensis | reverse complement strand
TGTGGCAATAATATTCAATGCTTCAAGAAAACCAGAGATGTATAACTTATTAAGGTATCCAATAATTACACTGAATCAAATATAACACTAGGAACAAAGGAACGCTTTAAAGCAGCTGTTTGAGTTAATTAAGATTGCAAATGAGCCACAAAAAAAAACTCCTACATCTTTCACCAGGTGAACAGAAGGAAATTAAAAAAATGCAAACTACACCCTTAACCTATTTGTCTTTAGATCGACCCATCTCCTATACCCCCTCCCGACCCCCCCCCCCCCGAGAAACATTCATTGGAGAATAACGGGACCAAACATATCTTTCACACCTTTGGATGTTCACAATCTATAGACTGATCATCAATGATGCATACCTCCTATATTTTTCAAAGCCCGAAGCTCGAAATCTTAATTTAACACGGTATTACTTTTCACACTTTAGTTGTAACAATGACGCGGCCGTGCCAATCGATTTTAGCGAACCTGGGAATTATTGAAGCTAGTTATAGGATTATGAACAGTGCTTGTCAATATACTTGTGATGACGTTCAGAGTTTCTTTTGAGGGTAACATAAAACTAAACTTGTATCTATTTTCGATGTATATTATATGAAGACTAGAAAGGGCAATAGTTCATGTGCGGGCATGCATATGCCGTATACACTTCTCTCTCAAATGAGTGGAATAATACGTATATACAGCTAACACTACTTACCTGTAGACTTGTAATAAACTACCATACATTTAATATGCATTTAATTGCATTTAATTTGCATTTAATTTAATGCATTTAATATGCATTTAATATACCGTACATTTAATATTTACGGCGGAGTGTATAGCCTTGTGGTTAACGCCGGCGTCTCCCAGTCATGAGATCCCCGGTTCGATTCCCCGCCGACAGCAATGTGTGTCGTCTGGCAAGGGTGTTGTTCAATAACAACTTCCCGACATGGACGTTAAATGGATGTGTGCCGAGAGATTGCCTTCGGTCAGCTTGCGAGTCTAAAAGCCTCCATGGCTTCTTTCGCGAGTTCCTGCTTGCGGGAAGATCACATATATATACATACATACATACAAGTAATATTTTGGAGGACAGTCAATATTGTTGATATGCATTATGCAAGGGAATCAGATTGAGTGCGATAACTAAGCGATACGGTAAACTGCCAGCACCAAACTACATACCTGTTAATCCCGCTCATCTACGACTGCATGTTATAAGTCTCCATTCCCCACTCCCACCCCCCCCCCCCTCTCTCTCTCTGACTCCCTTGCTACATACCATAAGTGCATGCGCTGCGCCGGTCAGCTTTAATCCCTTTATCAGGTCTAGAGGCCCAGCTATCAGCCCCAATCTCCCTCATCCGAACAACAGGCACTCCTTTTCATGGGTAATCTTTTACACCAGAACTGTATGTCCAGCTCTGAACAGTAATCGTATGTGACAAAACCGCAGACACCGTCATCAGGCCCATTCGCCTGTATCAGAACTGCAGGCATAGCTGCTGCATGTCAGCCCCAATTGCCTCCACACTGCAGGACTGCAGGAACTAATCGCAAATCGCCTGCATGAACATTGCAGGCATGCACTACTGTCTTGATAATAGGATTATGATAGAATCGTCGATTTATCTCACAACTGATTAACCATCTGGACAGGCGTTTTTACTCGTTACAACATTTTTCTGACAGCTGACTTTACAAACTACCTATATAGTGTCGTCATCGCTGAATTAACGACAATGTGTACTAGCATGGAGCTATTACCGAAAAAGCTCCATTGTACTAGCTACATGCGACGGAATGCAACACTATATATATGACACAGACTGATATTTATACGTAACAGCCATTGATTGATCTCATTTAGGAAGGTATACTGCAGAATGAACACAGATTAGTGAGCGTTAAGTATCATCACGGGGTGAGCACGAGATTATGAACAAAATGTGTATTCTTTTCCAATCTTTGGTTTAAAATAGTTATGAAAATAAGGAGATCTGTTTTTTCCTCCTTCTATGGCCGGTTGAAGGATAGGAAGAAAGTTGAAGAATGGGGAAATGGCAGGGTGAGTTCGGCTAAATCAGTAGCCTCACGGTTGTTTTTGTATGATGAGTATCAGGTAGGCACATGCTTAGCTGATCAACATATGAAGTGACCAAGACAAAGTCTTTCATGTGTACTCCTTTAAAGAATTATCACAAGTTTGTAATTCTCAAGACCCGCCTCCAAATTTCCCAATATTGAAGGAAGAAGGTCAATATGTGCCCTACATATCTTAGTTTGTCGACATTCTATTAAAGGTCTGTATCATTGTGTTATAAATCGAAGCTGAGTCTAATAAATATTCAATCAGCTTATAAATATAGAAGACCTAATAACACCTTTAGTCATAAAAAACTGTCAATTTCCGATCAATTATCTAAGAGTTTCACCACTTTAATGAAATTGGCAAACCAAGGATTTTACGGACACCTGTTCGAATGTTTCTCATTTTATCAATCAAAATGAACCGTAAAATTATCACGGTGCAGATTTAACACCCTGCAGTTATTTTACATATTGTAAATGTTATCAAATGTCTGTCTGTATCTTGCATCACGCTTTACAAATTTTTACAAATATTATATATTCGCAAACAGTCACGTAAGTTTCGAACGGGATAAATTTTACAAATATTATATATTCGCAAACAGTCGTCACGTAAGTTTCGAACGGAAATAATGTATGACACGATCTCAATTTTAATATAGAAAAAGACTGACACTGACATTTAATACAATTGTGTTTTACATATATATAACTAGAAAAGCTTCCGTTCTAACATAACAGCTACATTATATTTCATGGTCGCGTGATATGTAATTAATTGTCTTTATTTGTGTCTGAATGGAATTAAAGGTATCACGATCGTGTAGGATGTGGACATAATAAGCGATGTCTGAATAGGTTCAGATTGACCTTAAAGACGGCAACTTGTGAAACACACCGATCACGTGCAAACAGACCGAATGTTCCTTCCTATTACGCCAAAATAGTGTGGCCTATTAAGGCCTGACGTATCGGTAAACCTTGATTCTCGCCACAGCCTTAAATTATGAAGCAATAAACTTTCTGCAGTATGGTATTTGAGATTTATATAATGGTTTCTTCATCTAATCAATTCTTTGTCTTTACTAAGTTACAAATCATCGATCGTTGAAGCATTGATTTTACACTCATTTATCTAATCAACCGCGGGCAGAATCCGAACGCAAAGCGGCGATATTCCCGCAAAAGTATATCTTTATTAGAAACATTTCTTGAACAGGATGTTAATTCTTCGCTCTCCGTGTATAGTGAAAGTTAAAATCTAAGACTTCTAGAAGAATATCCGTTGCATTTTCAAAGTAGTTTTGTTACCAAAGAGAAACATGAACACGACACGCTTGGAGCGTTCAATACCGTTAGTTTAATATGAGTCGGTGTTTAATAGGTTTTTGTTTAGTATAAGACAACAGCAGGGAATGGGTTACTGTGGCAACCATGTTGGAAATAGCTAAAGTAAAGCATCCCGTAGTATAATAATTGTTAAGTTAACTTACTTATAGAGAGAAACATCTTAACTAATCAGATTAAATGTGCAGTTGCTCGTGTAACTGTACATTACATCTCTCATTGAAGTCTTGCATAATCTGATACTGATGTTTGTCTTCAGCATTATTTTATAAGGATTCACTTGTGTAGCCTAACAGTGCAAAACAAAGCGCTTGCAAAACAGTTTTAATATTATGAAATACTATTACTCATATTATACATACTCATATTATACATAAACGGAGAGGGGGGGGGGGTCCTTTAAAGGCTAACTTTAAAGGCTACATTAAAGGCTACAGCCTGCACTAAACTCAGTGTGAATTGAAACTTACTTCAAATCATTTTTGTATTAACTCTTCTCCGGTTAAATACGTAAACTATATAAAAAAGATACCTCATTTTGTATTTACAGCTTTTTCTATAAGAACTTAATTATCTGGCAAGTTATATGATAAACAATGTTCTCGAGTAACTTCCTAAGACCAAAACAATGGGAACGCTGACAGATGCTCTGAATAAAGTTCATCAGTGTCGTTTTTCAAAACAAGCTCAATCCACCCCCCCCCCCTCATCCACCTCTCTCTATTTCTCTCTCTCTCTACAGTAGGACGTTGACTGTAGAAAGTATTCGAGTTGATGCCTGGGAATTTCACTTGAGATTTTCAAACTATTCCTTAAAGGTATGTATCGATCCCACTTACAACTATTGAGTGGATCCTGTTACGGTCATTTGTCAGTTGGCGAGTATGACGCACATCATAGACATTCACGCTCTATCCTATACCTGTTGTTTACAAGGCAGGAAAATGATAAAACCAAACAGTAGATTGTATTTTACTCTGAACTCATTAACGGAATTGTTTTTCACAATGATACACCCAGTATAAGAGCTAGACACGTAGTTGGACAGCCTCATCATATCGCCACTGCGCATGTGCTGCTCATGGACTGCTCTGTGCGACTGTAATTGTGCAAGGTACGCCCTTGACTTTTCTCGCTCGATTTAATGATTTTGAATAGTTTTAAGGGATTTCGGGATGTAACAAGAACATCACATGGAATCAGAAGTGGCATGACTTAGTTCCTCGATGAGGTTCAGTAAAACCTGTACTTATTTACTGTACTATAAGAGACAGTGGTCACTGATGAAAGATTTGCCAGGAGGGTCATGAAGAGTCAAATGTCAAAGGTCAAATGTCAATTGACTCAGAGTGTCAATACAGTTTGGGATGTTTATCTCTTCTATACAGATTAAAGTTTGCATATAGACCCGTTTGTCAGGTCATGGAGTTGTTATCGCATAACAACTCCCTGGTCAGGTCATGGAGGTCATGCGGGTCACAAGCAGCTGAGAGCGACACTGCGAGAGATTCTTTCTCATCAGAAATGAACCTGGAAAAGTCCACTTGTTTGTGTATTTGTAGCGAGATATATTCAAGTAAGAATTCTCGCTTTCATTTTACACACCGAAATATTTGGCATAGGACAGCTAGGGGTTTAAATGCATCTTAAATCCGTAGCTAGGTGTTAGTTTTTAGAAAGAAACGATTTTCATCAGGAATTCGTAAGTAGGAACTAACCACCGCCTTATTGGTAACTTCTTGCCATACGATTTGGGTGAGCAAATAACGATTTCAAATATGATCACACAAACAGAGAGCTATGGGTGCTTGCTTTGTCAATCATTTAATTTCCATTTCTGACTTTAACTTTTCAAAGGAGTTTGTTTTCTTGCGGAGAAAAAAGGGGAATTATTCAATCAATTTTGAAAGTTCACCAATGGTTCTAATGTGTGTTGTTTTGAAGTTATATAAAAGATTTATGGCTTGAATTCTACAATGTTCATATTCTCGTTATTTAATTATAATAATTGTATGTTTAGTTGTTTCCTCTTAACCGTGGCACCCATTTTATTGTTTACCAAATTGTTGCCTGGCATCTTATGTCCATTGGCCTCGACTTGTTTATTCACATTACCTGCTTTTGCTATCATGTAGACAGTACCACCAATCCGAATGTTACCTTTATGTTATTATAATAGAGCGAGTCTTGCCCTATACTGTACTGTATACTTTTCAATATTGTTTATCTTCATTAAATTATAATAAACACGATCATATCATATCATTCACCAAGATGAAATGCAAATTGCATTGTAAAATGTGTTTTTCTTTCTTGCTCGAGGCTACGCGTCGCCGCCTGGCGATGAGATCATAACTTGCAAATTATTTTAGAAGGAAAACAAAACTGAAAAAACATTTGGTTGAGTAAATAGTCAATCTTATGGTAAATGTCAAGGCAAACGATACCCCGAGGGACATTCATTAGAGGAAAGCATTGAAGATGTTTACCGATTGAATTGTGAAAAGCCTGGAAAATCTGAACGTTTGACTTTATCAAGCACATAATGAAAAGAAACAGGCACACGTTATTCGAACTTTCAGATACGCAAAGCTTCAATAATAATCACGTTAAAATAGCTTATACTATACTATTTTACGTCTATATCATCTACGACTCTACATAGTGCGAGTGATAAATTATTTGAATTATTGTTTAAGAAATATTTTGTTATTATGGTACTAATCCCTTACATGATCTTAAAAATGTTAAGTTGATAAGACAATGATTACAGACACTCTGTGAAGCTTCTCAAGTTACAACATTTAACCAAACGTATATCCCAGTTGTATATAAATTTCATCTGGGTTCATCTGGTTTCGTCACGTTTCAACTGGTTTCATCAATCTTTGTGTTGTTTCATAAAGTAAACCATTCATGCGTCGTATGTGTTTTTCTTTCTTTCTTTCTAGTCTCTGCCTATTCGCAAAGACGTGCTGGGCCGTAAATTTATACTAACAGCTCGCGAGCACCATATATATATTGACGTTTAGACTGTTTTGCTTTGTCACTCGTTTATTACATTGTACGCAACACACTATACGCTCATCTAATAACTGCAGTGCCTACTTACAGACTGCAGGTCAATAACGATATAAAAAAAAAACATGGAAATGTTCTGCTGACTTTAATCAGTGAGTTATTGGAAAGACGTTACTGACAAACTTCTTGTCATTCGACAGCCTCCATAATCGAAAGCAAGCATGACGACATTGATTAATTTGAAAGTTTCTGGGTCAAGGCAACTAATAATATGTTCACATATAATGTAGAGAGAGAGAGATTTTTTATACAGTTAGTTGTTTGTCATAAAATTGATGAATGTTGGTAGATGCTGAGTCATGTGTGTGACCAAGTTCTGAGTTTGTCTGTACGTGACAGCTGTTGAGTGATCTATGGACTGATCTTTGAATGATGGATGTTGAGTGATGTCTGTGACTGAGCATTGAATCATGTTTGTGACTAGATACTGAGTTTGTCTGTACGTGACAGATGTTGAGTGTAATGTGTGACTGATCTTTGAGTGATGGATGTTTAGAAATGTCTGTGACTGAGCATTGAATCATTGAATGACTGGGCACTGAACCTTTTGTCTGTGTGTGACGGATGTTGAGTGATCTATGTGACTGATCTTTGAGTGATGGATGTTGAGTAATGTCTGTGACTGAGCATTGAATCATGTTTGTGACTGGGCACTGAGCATTTTGTCTGTACGTGACAGATGTTGAGTGATCGATGTGACTGATCTTTGAGTGATGGATGTTGAGTGATGTGTCTGACTGGACATTGCGCGTGTCTGTTTGTGACGGGTGAAAGGACATTGAGTCATGTGTGTGACTGAGTATTGAATTGGTCTGTTTGTAATGCTTTTTACTGCTGTCATTATTTAAATTCCTTATGTGACTGCAGTTGATTCACACTGCCACGTCCACTGACGTTGTTTCGTTAGGTTGGCAGTATATTTCCAATGACATCCACTAGACGCTTCATGCTCCTTCGCGTTGGAAGAATGTTATTGGATGCACTTGCATGAAGCATATTGATTGCGTAAAGACTCCCGCTCTACGTAAACAAAAACAGTTTTAGTTACAAAGGGAATATCCCGAGAAAACCATTACATTTCGACACAAATGCAAACACTTACTCAAATATGTAAGTCTATTGGTTACTGTAACAACTGTATGCTCCAGTACAGGTTGAGAACATTTCTACCTCCATAAGGAGCTAAAACTCTTAAGTAGAACAACTGTTGTTAAATAATTACTCGAATTAGAAGCAGAACTAGTTCTGACAAAGATGCGGAATATTTCAATGCGTTGATATGGAACAAGGTACACACTGAATGCATACGCAAGTCATGACACACAATTCGTATTGTACCTTAGAGAGTGTAAAGCTGTAAACGGCTGCTTTCGCTCTTCCTTGTTATTTCATGTTTTTGACGTGCCTTGATATTATTGTGGGCTTAATTATCGGTGATGATGCTTTTATTTTATTTGCCTGGTTTTGTGGTTATTTTGATGATTTTATTATCTGCTCGTGGTTTTGATTTTGATTTGTTCATACGGATCGGCTACAACACCATCCATAGTGATTGTCACTATTATCATGGCCCGGCTAGCGGATATATTGTCAGCTTACGTACAATGAAAGCAGACGGATTACCCGCCTATTCATATACTCCAGGCTTTATTCGTAGTCTACTCCATCTACATATTAGGAATGTGGGCTTTCAAGTGGTACGTGTACTGAATTAGCATCCTTAAGACTACTACGTTATCCTTGTACACAGCATCATACTAAGTTATTTAACAGCGGCTAACTCAAGAGTAAACGATGGAGACGTCGTCACGGTGGTAAACATGGAGGTAAGAGACATTCTAGGAGTAGCAAACAGATTCCCGTAATCATTTCTAACCGCCATACAAATCTTTCGATTAAATCTAACTTCGATACCTAGAGTAAAACCGTTCATGAACCTGAGTGTTCACACATGGAATGCACATTATATACGTAACAAAATTGTAACACTTGTTGAATATGGGTTGGAGCATGATGCTGACATTATGTGCATTAATGAGACATGACTTACTGACAATGACACTGTAATTCTAGGGAGAGTGTACCCCACCTGGTTACGATTTCTTAAATATATCACGTAGTAGTTCTAAAGGTGGTAGCATTGGTATTTTATATAAGTGACATTTACGGTTAATCGTATCCCCCGCTGGTTTTCAATCTGCTACATTTGAGCATGTGTGTGACTGATAAGTCAAAGTATGTTCAATTTGTGACAGTGTATATCGACCTCCACCCTCTGCGGCGAATTGTCTGAAAACTTCTGTATTCTTGACTGATTTTGAGCTGTTTCTAGATGAACTATATGCGTTATTCCTGGGCAGTTAGTAATTCTCGGTAACTTTAATATTCACATAGACTGCCATGATAAATGGGACACAAAACAGTTCCTATCAATTCTCTCGGACCTTGGTTTTCGTCAACACATTGCTGGTGCAACTCACAGATATGGTCATACTCTTGATTTGGTAATAACCCGGTTTGATGATGACATCATACAAGATTAACATACACACCCCACTATTCGGTGCACGGCGAGGTGTGAAAAACCTTCACCCACAAAGATATCTAAGACCTCTCGTGAATATTGAAAGTTTGATATGCAGAAACTTAATGATCAGCTTGATGAATGCCTTAGTAGGATACCAATTGATTGTAATGATCTTAACGTGCTGCGTGATATGTATGAATCAACCACTACATCCGTTCTTGACGAACTGTGTCCAATTACGATTCGTGAACGTGTAGTCAAGCATAGGCTTCATTGGTACATCGAACACATCCACCATGGTAGACGTGAGAGATGTCGTCTAGAACGCAGATGGCGTAAGAGTCGTTCTGTTGATGATTGTACCGTGTCTGTTGCGCAGAAGGAAGCTGTCGGCAAACTCATAGTTGAAGCTAAGCAAAACTACTTTATTGATAAGTTCATTGGTGCTAGCAGTATAAGGACATGTTTAAATTTTTGAACGGTTTATTAAATAATTCCTCTAGGCCCCTACCCTAGTGCAGATTCTGAAACTGAACTTGCAAGTGTTTTTGGGCATTCTTTGTTGAGAACGTTGACAAGATTCGATCAAATATTGTCTCTGGCACTGGTTGTCCCCAATATGTTGGGCAGGCTGCTAATAAATCGTTTGACCGGGATCAGGTTGATGTATTAATGTCGGGATTCAAACCGCCTACCAATATGGACATTGCTAAAATAATTGGTCTGTTGTCAAGTAAAACTTTTTCTTTAGATTCGCTCCCTTCGTGTCTTATTAAGCATAATCTCCCAATTTTGTTACCAACCATTACCAGAATTGTCAATATTTCTCTTTTCTCTTTTCCACTACTCTTAAACAATCTATTATTACGCCAGTTCTTAAGAAAACTACTTTAGACCAAAAATGCTTTAAAGAGTTACCGACCCGTTGCGAATATCAAATTTATTGGTAAAGTTATTGAAAAGGCTGCTTCATATCAAGTACTTGACCACGTTAGTGCTAACAATCTTGATAACATTTTCCAAAGTTCGCATAAGAGTCACCACAGCACTGAGACTGCCCTCGTTCAGGTGAGGAGTACAACTTTACATTCTCTTGATAGAAATAAGGCGTGCTCCTGGTCTTGTTTGATATGTCTGCAGCCTTTGATACCATCTCACACACCATTCTAATAAGTAGGCTGGAGTGTGGATTTGGTATCACTGGCACTGCTATTACTTGGTTTGGATCTTATCTTCAAGACCGTTGTATGCGAGTTTCCATTAACGATGTTTTGTCTGAGCAACATATCATAAAGTATTCTGTGCCACAAGGTTCCATTGTGGGACCACTGGGGTTCATGATGTACACCCATCCCATTGGTGATATCATCAGGCAGTATAATGTTCAATTTCATCTATATGCTGATGACTGACAACTTTTTTGAGAGTTTTATCCCAAAGTTGCTGGTGACTGTGAACGTGTCCTTTGCAAACTTTCTGGATGTATTTCTGAGATAAACATTTGGATATCTCAGAACATGTTGAAATTAAGTCAAGACAAACTGAATTTATGGTCATAGCCTCGCCACACATATTAGGATCCCTGCCCACTATTAAGTTAAAGCTTGGTGATGCTTCTATTCATAGATCATCATCTGTAAGGAACCTGGGCGTCATTTTTTATTCCACCATGAGCATGTCTGAGCATATACATATTTTGTTTTCATATTCGGAATTTATGGAGAATTCGTAGGTTCATTTCGCAGGATGCTTGTCACCATGCAGTGAGGGCCTTGGTCCTGTCGCGCATTGATTATGCCAATTCGTTATTATATGGTGCTAAGAAAAGTGATCTTAGGCAAAACTTGGTGTTTTCTTGCGGACGTGATGCGGACGTGATCGGCGCTCTTCCCAGCTTCTGTGTACTCTACATTGGCTGCCGGTTAAGGACAGGATTAGGTACAAAATCCTTTTGTATGTTTTTAAATCGCTGCATGGTGAGGCTCCCAGCTATCTGATTGATTTTCTTTCTTTGTATAATGCTCCTCTAAGTAATGTTGATGGTTTGAGACGTAGACTCCGCTCCTCATCTGATACCACCAGACTCATGATTCCACGCTCAAAGCGTAAAACTGGTGATA
>KN889313.1:14496-27921 GCA_000934455.1 Apostichopus parvimensis | reverse complement strand
GGTGAGTTTGGGGTCGGACAGTCCCCCTTTACAATTGACAGGAGCATAGCATACGACGTGCAAACACATTCAGTGACAAGTGGAGATCTCAAAAGTAAAGACTAACAATGCAGCCAAAAGTTGAAAAACGATGATTCCACTAACATATATACACCGTACAAGGTAATTCAACTCTATGCCAAAGTTTTCACAGGAGAAACAAACGCCATAACTCACCTTTACCTTTACATGATAGAGATGTCTGTGTTGAGACACTTCCCAAACAAACTACAAACATTATTACCCAGCTTTGGAGATATCATGGCTTACATATTAACAAAGGTTAGCAAAAACATCACCTTTGCAGACAATGTTCGGTTTTCAAATCCCACCTCTAACTAAGGTAAAACTATTCAGCAAAGTAATTGAAGAAAGACAAGCATAAACAACTGAAGCACTATGGAGGTTCCATTTCAAATGCTCTGTTTAGATTTGCTCAAGTCTTCAGACAAGCATTTAAAGAAACCCCTTCAAATAAGATATCTCACAAATCGAGTCAAGTTGTTCATAGCTGATCGGAGAAGTGTTTTCATGGCAATCATCTCTATGACATGAGTGAATGATGTTTTGGGGTTTGCCTATCCTTTTAATCTACTGCTGAACATAGTTCAAAGACGGTTTTTTGACTAGGAAGGCATCATAAAATGGTGTAAAAGCAGGAAAAATAGACAGGGCTGATCTTTAAGTCATATCTCCACCAAAACACAAATCTATCCTGGGTCGCAACTACCAAACAACCCTTTTGGACCAAATGATGGGCACATAGTTTGGATTAAGAAATTATGGTACTCGAAACACACCTTTTTTTCTAACCGATCTTAACTAATAGTAACTTTTTCGGCAACTTGAATGAATAATCTAGGGTGACTGGAGAATATGCTTGCAAACATTTGTAAACAGATCAGCCTTGCCTGAGGTATAAGCTTTACCACAGAAACAAACAAATCAAGGTTAAAAGTCTTTCTAAAGTGGTAGTCAATAAAAGTGTTAGTCATCTTATGAAGTCTGGTCTAACTTAAAGCAGTATGTAATTAGATCTGTTATTTGGTGCAGTAGGTCAGCAAAGCAAAACGAGAACTGTTAACATTTATTTGAAACATTCACAACAACTTATGAAAGCCATTACCATTCATGAACTACTCCCTTAAAATAAAGCAGCACATTCTGACAGCCATACACTAAAACAAATCACATGGACCATGAGAAAGCACACATTGAGGTAAATGCCCTGGACATAACAGGGGTGAGTGGGGGTGGGGGAGGGGGTGAGTGGAGGGGGCACCTGAGTAGTAATGTCATTTGTAGCATTGATAGAGTGTCCGCTAAAGAGGCAGTTCATTTATTTTGCAGCTTTTTGTAACCAAGTTGGGAAAAAAAAAAACAGGGAAACCTGCTTCAAAAGTTCCTGTGTAAAGTAAAAACCCAATTCCTGGTGAGTGCACCATAACGTTGAATCAAAGCCTTTTGTTTTCATGTTTAGAGACAAATTGGCACTCCTCTAGACCTACACTACAGTAAAACCATATTTGTTTAATAGTGATGATCACATTTATTCCCATGTAAATTTAAGCAACGCAGCATTTTTGCATTGAAAGAATTATATCATCACACATAAACTGTTAATTTTCTTCCCTTCAACTTTCACAACTAAGCTTCAAAAATGTACAACAAACATTTCAACATTTGTCACAGTTTAGGAATATCTAGGTATCTTTATCTTTCATGGTTTCTATGGTGCCATAGACCAAGGGAGGCAGTTTTCACTGTATTTTAGTACCATCAAGTGAACCTTTTAACTTCCTTTCATAGCTCCTTTAACGGTCAGTATTGGCCCCTAAATATGCTAGACAGTTGGACTTCAACATCAAGCATTGTACAACCACGTACTGGATATTTTTGCCTCACTGAAACATTCAATATACAGATTTAAAACTCCTAAACTTAATGTTTGGAGGTAACTTCAAAGATGCTCAGACACCAGCAAAGTACTTTTGAAAAATTTCTACCACGCTTAAATTTTGGGCCAATACTAAGATCTTTAAGATAATGCTATTAAACAGTTTTGGAAAAATGGCCAAATGGGACAGCCCCCTCCCCCCCCCCCAAAAAAAAATATCAAACTTGACCCTGTTGTCTCCTAACCAGGAAGTAGTGTCAGCAATTGAATGACTATCACCTAAGTCTTATATACAAAGAGAAATTGCCTTTTTTCCTGGAAATCTTAAATGGGTGGGGTGCTATTTAGACATATGTGATTATAAAGCTGCTATAGCCAACAAAGAAAATGAGAAAAACATCGATTTGAAGTCAAATCAAAAGCACTTAAGGTACATTTTCAAACTTAAAGAGTTCAACTGCATTTGCCCAAAATATTGCATCATTAAATTGAAAAATAAAAAAAAACCTGAGCTTGACCATGGCTTTCATGTTTTCCTTTCCATTAGAAAATTTCTTTAGTACTATTTTATGAGATCAGAATAAGTCGGATTTTACGAAAATAAAATACATCAGGGAGGGGGGTGGTGAGCGGTACCCATCTTCAGGGAATAATTTTGCCAGAGTCGCTTCTCCCAGAAATCTTTCATACTTGAAAGGAAACAGTCTTTAATATGAGACAAACTTCAGAGATTTCAAAAGAGTTACACAAACTTTCAACTATAAATTTTTCCCATGGTCCTGGCTTAAAATTCAAAGAATAGCTCTTTTTATAGATGGATTGATATTTCCATAGATGGATTGATATATATTCTGAATTGTATAAGGAACAGAGTTCATCCTGTGTATATATGCCAAACATGCCATGGACATCACATGACATGAATAGTGACATACCTAGCGGATGGGATATGACCTTTGCCCTCTGGTAGACTTGTGTCAGCAAGTTTTAGCGATATTGATGTGGTACCTATCTACTGCATTGCTGGGCATCATATCTTTGTAGCCACAGCAATTTTTCACTAATTATAAATTCTCTTGCTTAGAATCTAATCTCGCAGAATGAAGCTTCCAAAAGAAAAGTAAGATAAACTATTGCACCAAATGGTTGTGACCAGTAACTTTGACGTACTGTTTTACTTTGTGCGAGAGGGGTTTAGGATTTAATTTTCCGTCATTGTCTAATTAACTGAGACAACCAGAATTCCTAGAGGGAAAAAAAACAACCATTCTCTGTTGCCAGTCGTGAAACAGTTTCTTTCCTGCAGTAAAATAATGATCTTCAAGTACACATTCTACGTATTGTACTAATCAGATGACCTTATTTGATCAACTTTCAGAATAAAATTCAGTTGGTCCCTTTCAATAACTTTAACAATCCACCAATGTCTGTGTAAAAAAAAAAAAATACTCAATGATTCCAAAACTTGACCATTTTTTTCAAAATCCTCTCCAATCTCCAATTTTTGTCTCCGTTAACAATCAAAAGTCATAGAGCTATAGGACATTTACTGTCATCCTCCGAGTATAAAACACACAAAAAAAAAAAAATTAGAGTGACGGGCAACATCAACAAGCCATGACAATTCAGCCCGGTTGCAAAACGAGGGATTAGCAATTCGTTTGGGCAGATACAGCAGCTAGTCGATTAGGTAACGTGTCAAGTAGGAAAGCTGCAGCACGTGCAAAATCCCCTGCAGCCAGGCTAGGCTGAATCAAAGTCTCAAACGGTAGTTTATCATCTCCACAGTCCGGCAGAGGCTACTGTGTGACAATGCAGAGCACTAATTGATTATGTACTATGCAGCCTGGCTGCAGCCTGACTGCAGGGATACTGCAGCCAGGCTGAATCAAGGTCTCAAACGGTAGTCTATCATCTCCACAGTCCTGCAGAGGCTACTGTGTGACAATGCAGAGCACTAATTGATTATGTACTATGCAGCCTGGCTGCAGCCTGACTGCAGGGATACTGCAGCCATGCTGAATCAAGGTCTCAAACGGTAGTCTATCATCTCCACAGTCCTGCAGAGGCTACTGTGTGACAATTCAGAGCACTAATAGATTATGTACTATGCAGCCTGGCTGCAGCCTGACTGCAGGGATACTGCAGCCATCCTACGTTTTGACACGGTAGTGCCTATGGGATACATGCAAGCAGTGACATTGAAGCCTACATTGGCAAGATATTTTCATCTCTATCTTCGTCTTCATCCATACCAAGCTGGTCATCGCCGAGACCCTTATAACTTCGCACTTCTTCCGTCTTCTGACATCTGCATATAAAATCGCAGCCGTCCTTTTGGTATGACACAAGAAAAGAATAAATATTGTCGTAAGATTTACTGCAGTGCTTTTTATTGACATTAACCCCCCCCCCAAAATACCAGAAAAGTGGTTCAAACGATTGCCCGTTCCCCCCCCCCCCCCTCTTTTTTCTTATTATAGTAAATTAAAGTTTCAGATATTTCAACAGCATTACACATTCTGGGGGTGATAAAGGAAGGAGAACACCAGTAAAAATGTTTTGGTTTTACTCAACAGTTTTGCCAAACACGGAATGAGGCATATGATGTGTTGACATTTATATGATCAGAGCTTCTTTTGTTGAATATGCATATATGCAGGGTGTCAACTGTATTTTTAAATCAATTGTATCTTCTTTTAATTATCCACACCCGCCCTCGGAAATATCCCAACGAAAATGTTTCCTTTGTGGGGGATATATATTCGTTGTTCAGGGATATGCACTTTCTACCAGACAGAATCGAAATAGAGACCCTTAATTTTCTGTGCATGTTTTGAATCAAAACAAAAATCTGGAAAAAACATTCCATGAAGTCATCTAATTTGTTAATCAGTTTACAACGTTGTCTCAAGTAAGAATCGATAGAAAGAAAATAGTATTGCCAGAAATCTGAAACCAATCGCTGCAAAAATCTGTTCACGTTTTAACTATTTCTGAAAATTTTTGTACTTACCGCTGACAGACCTCCAAGTTTTTGCCAATACGCTAAGTGTGGTATTTGTTCTACTCCCTTTGCGTGAGCGACGTATCGCTGATAGAGGAATCCGACTACGAGATAGACCGTAGCTATTATGAGAATTCTGTCGAAACAGAGATAGAAAACCACATCAGTCTGAGGAGATGTTTAAAATTCCATAAAAGTAATGTGAATGATCAGAAGTTACATTATTCAGTTTACAGTAGATTTACAAGACGGGTTAATAGGCACGGTTTAAGTTATCGAAGCGATTCACAATTTACGATATAGTGGCAGTTTCCTGCACAAATTTAGATTGAAAAAATTAGATTGAAAAATGCAGTGGTTTCCAGACTGAGAGTTATATTCCCAACCCCTCTGGGGGTATTGAGCCAATTGTTTGGGTACTGGCACTGCTGCTGATGGGGGGTGGGGAGGGGGGGAACGAAAGAAAAAAAAAGTAGAAACTGCACAACAAGCTTTCCTGTAATCATGGGAAGGAAAACCACCACACAGGATCAGATGCCACATAATGCACACTCAGAGCTACAAAGCCATCCTAATACACTACTACACAAGGATATAAAATGAGCCACTTTTTGCAACCATATGTATAATGACCATTTTACATAGACAGGACACTACAAGTTCTCTTTCACAACATTTGGTGGTAACTGGGGGAATAAAGTTAGTCGCTACAAACCAATTCAATTGTGTAAACCATTATTTCAAAGTCCTGCTGTTAACCTAACCATTGCAACTTTATGCAAATGTAAGTCTCTACCACAGTTTTCCATATAAAAAAAAAAAAACAATTATTATTATCATTTTTTTTGGGGGGGGGGTGAAGTCTCATTGTTAATAAGGTGTATTCCATATGAATTTGAGGCAAGATTACAATATTATTAAATCACATTCAAGGGGTGGGGGGAGTGGGGGTCTCATTGTTAATAAGGCCAATTTCATATGAATGTGAGGAAAGCTTACAATATTATTTCAACCCATCAAGGTGGAGGGGGTCTATTCAAAATAAATGTGAGGAAGCTTACAGTATTATTAAAACCCATCCGGGGGTGGGGGGATTTTGGGGTCTCATTTTAGAGAAGGTCTACTCCATATGAATGTGAGGCAAGCTTACAATATTATTAAAACCCATCCAGGGGGAGGGGAGTCTATTCCATATAAATGTGAGGCAAGCTTACAATATTATTAAAACCCATCTGGGGGAGGGCCGAAGGGGGGGGGGGTTCCATTCCATATGAATGTGAGGCAAGCTTACAATATTATTAAAACCCATCTGGGGAGGGTGGGATTTGGGGGGTCATTGTTAATAAGGTCTATTCCATATGAATGTGAGGCAAGCTTACAATATTGTTAAAACCCATCCAAAAGAGAATGAAGATTTATTGACACATGCTACGCTGGATTGCACTTCAAATAAGTAGTAGCAGTCAAAATTTTTTTCCCTATTTTCTTCCAGAATTTGAACTTCTCCCTAAAAACAAGAAAAGGAGAGAGGTAATTAATTGCAAATATCAGAAATGCAAAATTAGATTAGAAAAGCACAAAGAAGAAGAAAAGTTAAAGCACGGTTGATTACATAGTGGGGCTTTTCCAAGTCAACAAAGGGCCTATCTAGTTCAGTGAATTTTTTCTACAAGCTTTGCTACAAGTTTTAGTACTGGAATCATCAGCATCTATTGTTTTAGGTAAAAAGGAAAATAGACATTGATGAGAATATAGATTTACTATAATTATTTTAGCATATAAGTCTGTACTTGAATTGACCTAGAGCAGGGTTGTCCAACCTACGGCCCGCGGGCCACAGTCCGGTTTGCATCCGGCCAGCCAGAGATGCTCTACGGTGCGAAATTTTAGTGAGCAGATTTATTGATAACAATTTGAAGCTATATAATCAATCATTCGAACCTTCTGGGTCAAAAAAAATGCATACAGGTCAGTTTGTGTGACACTCTCTCAGCGGAGGGGGGGGGGGGGGGGCGGCGGCTGAACTTTATTCATCTGTTTTATCAGGAAGGAAAATAAATCAGTGCGCTCTGCGCGCAGTGCTCACATTTTGTTGCCTTGGGCTTCGGGCAAAAAATCGAAAAATCGAGCGTAGGGTTCATGCGGCCCCCTCCTTCATCATAATCATTCCATGTGGCCCTCCTCTGCAAAAGGTTGGACAACCCTGACCTAGAGTATGTACAAGTAGCCTCACGCTTTACCTCTTGAATGTGGGGCATTTTGGAAATCTAGTAAAGATACTAGGATATTTATCACTCATGCGCCTGCCGAGAACCTTGCGTTCATACTTGAACTCGTACTAAAAGAGAATTGTACTCAAGTGTACTCATGTTACAGCAGTATTAAAATATTGTATATCTCATTCATTTTGCACAAAGCAAAATGTAAAATGATTGCGTTTACAAGCAACCTGTGGCTTCACAAGATTAAAAAAAAAAAAAAACTAAATAAATAAATAAAATAAATAAACTAAAATAAAAAATAAAACATTGACAAAGAGCCTCATACACCACAGGGTGGGCAACATGCAGGGCCATGTGTTGCAATCATGCTAACATCTTTTCACAGCCCTCGAGAATCCTACATAATGGAAGGTACAGTGTAGATATCTATACATCAAACCAACTAAAGGTGATGACTATGATTCCACTCTGTGAAAACGAGACATTTTTGGGGCGCTTGTTTACAGGGTTCACTTGTGATATGATTTAGGGTAGGAAATAGGTGCTACTTTGGCTACATAAAGTTTGGTATAGGTCTAGGCCAGAGGTCAGTCCAATGAAATCTTGTATCTGATCCAAAGTTTGATGTAAGCCATTAGACGACACAAATACATATAAACATTGGGTCTTTCAGTTCCTGTCCAATGTCATATTTCGGCTTTCGAGGTGGGGGGTTGGTACTGTACTTCTCATCAAAGTGTTGTGGCGTGTAGGGGGGGGGGGGGGGGGGTGGGGGTTGGTACTTCTCGTAGATTAGATACAAAAGATCAATTTCTTGCCCATTTCCACCCAAACTGTCACATTTTTCGGGTACTATATCTTCTATTATGCCTACCCTGATTTGTACATAATTATCCACTTACCAAAAGAATGCCAGGATTGCACAAGATGATTAAATGGGACTGCCTTTTTTCATGACCACAATGTGAGCCGTATTTGTCACCGTCCTTATAAGTTAGAAATATCCAGTCAGCTGAAATGAGCAAAAACGTTGTGTGATATCATAGAAATTTTGCAAGTTTTTCAACAAAAGTCATGAACTGACGGTTAAGCAGCCATTTCTGTTGACTTGTCAATTTTAATGAAATCTACCAAAGCATTGCTCAAAAAAGGAGAAAAAAAATCAATGACAATTTATAAAACATATGGAACTTAATCAGTTAGGGCAATAAAGTTAAAGATTCCATTTGATTCAGACACTTCAATCACATTGAAAAAGATAATAAATACGTCCCAAATGTGGGTAATTTTTGGCCTAATTTTCTTTATGAACACTCTACTACCTAGTCAAACTAATGAATAGCATTAATATGGGCTTTTAATATCAATAAAGTATCAAAGCATCTGTCTGTGATCTTATATACTTTAAATAACCATTCTTGAGATAAAAATTGCCTTAAAGGCATTGAAGACTCGCCCCAAACCGTGTGCGGCCATCTGAAAAAGTTTACTTTCCGTTGCTTGCAAGTGACGTTTTGTTTGTGTCGCTACAAAACGCAGACAGTACAGTAATGAAATGTGATACCTTGTTATCTTTTAGCTGGACCTGAGATGTCCATCGCTGCTATGTACACTGTGTTGTGGGTATTGACTGCAGCTGTATGTACCGACTGTACACTAGTGTCTAATTACCGATGGTAGCAAGCTGTGTGCGTATTTTCTGGGATCGATGGTGGTGTCTAACACTTCTGTTATACCTCATTCGAAACTACAGTAGGTCAGACTACCGGCATTAGACGTTTCTTTTTGCGCAGGTCTTCACACCCTTTAAACAAGCTTGGACAATTATGTCACATGCTCTCTTTGCTTAGCAATTCATGTTTTCTTAATTTTATATATTAAGACAATGAGAGTACATTGTTCTTTATCCTTTAATATTTCCCAACCTGCTCTAAATATATATTTACCCGTTACCTCATGTTGGCCTTGTGCTACAAGGTTGAAGAAGACCACCCCGACCCACTTCCCCAATTTCTCCCTCTTGTCCGACCTGCTCACAGATCTATACACACAATTGAAACGTTTACCATGACGATAATAGAATTAATTAGTAGAGAATTACCCAAAATTTGCACAATTGGTCTCTTCACATCCTCTGGCAATTTCAAAACATTTGAAATGGGAACGATTCTTCCTAGCTGAAGCAGATCACTCTTGAAAGTGACTCAAATTTATCACCTTTGCAATGGTTTCCACTCACACATTCTGCATATTACTTCCCTCCATGTTACCCTGAAAGAGTTTTAGCTCATCTGAATTTGCTACAACTTGGCAAAGCCCATCGCTAATGCTTACCAACGACTTTAGAAATTTTTAGTAACGCTTCAAGGGATACAAAACTTACTGCCATTCTTAATACTCGTTGCATTGACACGGCCAAGGACCCGTTCAGTATCATCTTTAGTTTGTGTCACACCGGCACTTGTGTTATCCAATGATTTACAGAAACTAAACTCATACTCATAATTATCTCCATCTGTTACTGTCCGGCTGAAAGAAACAAAAGAGAATGGGGAAATGGTTCAACTTGAGAGTAAGAGCCTTTAGGGTTGGACATATAGTGAGTTTGTTAAAAAATAAAAATGGTTACACCTGTCAGCAAGACAGAAAACAATATCTTTCATGCTAAACCAGTCATATCTTTAGATTTGCAATACAGGGGGCTAGCACTATGATATCAACAATTCTTTAATTAATGGCAAGTTACAAAACTAAAAAAGTGGAAATAAATTGAATTTCCAGTCAACCACACGAAGGTGTTGGAACATGCATTGATTCAAAAATTACTTTGTTGGCTTTATTAGATTATGCTATGAACTTGTAGGAATTAAATGAATACAGGGATGGATAAAGGCAAAGCACTAAGTACTTAGGTAAAAAGAAATGTATGTATGTATGTATTTTAGATCCTCCTGCAAGCAGGAACTCGCAAAGTAGCCTCATTGGCTTATCAGATGTTTATAACATTTTGTCAATTTTCCAACAATATCCTGAAGAAAAATGGAAAGAGGTACAGCTCCAAAACTTATTGGAAACAAGAAAAATAACTAAGCTTAATTCAGTAAGACAATATTCAAAAGTTCTGGGTACTAGAGCCCTACCTACTACTGTAGTGCTAAAAGAATGTGATTTTAATCTGCATCCAGCCAGTCAACTACCATAGGGTCCTTCATGGGGACTTGAGTGTCCCTCCTGATCCTTTTTTTCTACTTAACTAAACTAAGTACCATATAGCCTAGGTATCACTAAATACATGTGTTGGTAAGGATCAGTATATTTCTTCCTGTTTCACTGAGATTTTGACGCAAAAAGAAATTCATGATTCACGTTATTGTACATACCAACACTGCAACTGTATTGTATGTTCAGTAGCTTGCTACAAATACTAATATGCACAGCTAAGTATGGTATGGTTGGGGTGGTTAACTAGGGGATGGGAAGGTGTCAGGGGACACAAATGTTGAGTTAGGGGTCAGACAGGAGTTTACAGGGAGGGTCTTGCAGGCAATTACGTATATGATAATTCTTTAAATTGTATAATGTTATCTTATGTAACGTAAGTACAGTAAGGCCTACATGGTTTATTTGTGTGTGCAACCTTTGTTTTATTGCATGCATTGTTCATTATTTTTTTCTTTTCTTATTGTCTTTGTACGGGGGGTCTGCTTCGTTAGAGCCTCGGCTTTCTCAGACCTCCTCCACTTGTCACATACATTTTCTTCTATTATTGTGTAATATATTTTGAATGTGGAAACAAATAAATGAAATGAAAGTACTAAGTAATACTGGTTAGCGAAAGTTTGTTTACAATTTGACTTGACTACGTATGCTATACTAGTAGTACTAGGCCTATTAAGTTTTAGTTTCATCCATACACAGTGAGGTAATACGTTTTTGGTTGGTCATAATAAGGCTAGGAAACTACGAACGTAAGGTTACTCGTTTAGCCTACTGTTTAACTCGGAATTCTGAGTTAATACTTGGAGAAGTACATCTAGTACTGTAGTACTACAGTACTAGTACGTAGTAATCCTAATCAACGTTAGGCTTAGCCTAGACTAGAGCCTAGACTAACGTAGGATTTACATACGTCTCGCCAAACAGGGGCTCGATTAGTTTGAGCTTGTCAGCATTAATACCGGGCTCAACGCTACATTCAGAATGGATTTGTTGTATGTTGCAGAAAAATACAAATACAAGCAACAATTGCGAATGAATGAACTTCATTTTCGGATAAAAAACTGCCTCGTCAAAATATATTTCTTAGGGACTTCCCGTTTTGTAAAGTCTCAAGCGTAACAGACGTTATGGCTAGATCCCATCCGTTGACATAGTCATTATTTCTAGTATTTACATCTCTTTTTCCTATATAAAATCAAAAAGACTATTTGAAAAAAATCCAAATATATGAACAATAAACTACATGAGGACGAATATCCTGTTGTAGGAGAAATCAATATTGAAACATCTCTTTGACTGATACTGGATGCTTTCTATTGTCGAAGCCCATTGTCATGTGACAAAATTTACGCCATGATCTTGTTGAGGCTATCACGTGTATTCATCACTGATCTGTACAGATCAGTGGTACAGATCAGGGTATTCATTCACATATTATTTCTACATTCATTTCAGACGGCAGGCTGAAGCTTATGGAACGCCGAAAGAGAAAGTTTTACGTTGTTTACTTCTATGCTGTCTGTTATCACGTTGCTATATGTTGTTGTCTCCTTTTATGTTGTTGTCTCCTTCAATGTTGTTGTCTCCTTCGATATTGCTGTCTCCTTTGATGTTGTTGTTGGGAGAAAATAACAAATTCGTCACTCAGGAAATCTGCAATAAAGTTCATGCGGCCTTAATTTTTGGTGGATTATTTCTGTTATTAGTGATTCCAATTGACATGAACATTAGAACCCAGTTCAAGTTGACAAATGATGCGGCGAACTGGAAACCCCAGCCCCATTTTGCCCTATGTTTCAGGATAGAATACCCCTCATTTGTTCGAACCCATGACAACTAACAATCTGTGAATAAATTTACTTCGAAATGGGCACATTATATTGAACCAAGTCGGTCAAGGAATGACCCCAGGGCCTCAGATATAGGCCTATAGGAACGATGTCCCAAAATGTCCCCGGACATACTAGGCGAAGGAAGCTATATCCGTCGCGATTGCATGTGAGTTTCTCTACTTGCCGTCCTGGGAGTCAAACCACAAAATGGTGCATTTCCTCATACGCCATTATTTATAATTTAAATAAGTAACTAATTAGGCATAGTCCAGATCCGAATTCGTATAGTGAGCTTAGCGCTTTCAGCCAAGTAACATATTGAATGACCGAACTATATGTCAAACTGAAATCAAAGATTGCGTCTGAAACATTATTAGGGTGATATAGACTGATTCTCAGCGATAGTATTGTCTCCTTTGGTTTGGGTTTTTAGCGGTTTTAAGAGCATATCAGGGTACGTCCCAGAAGTGAAAACCCGGCCTATGCGCTATGTCACGTCCGGTTTTTCAGCAACTATAGCCTACTGCCGGTCCGCGGTCGAAGGGTCGTTCATTAGTGGTCATCATGGAGATTCGAGACCATTCAGACCAATGATATATTTTTCGCACATGTAATTTTTTTCGACACCCAAATTCCCAGTGGGAGGGCGACTGGACGCCCCCCCCCCCCTTGGCTACGGCAAAGTTCCTTGCAGTTGCACCTAAACTAATTTAATATTAATAATAATATACTAATACTACTATGATTGTACTAACTAAGGCTATATACCTTTTCCTGAAGGAGAACATCCGGACGGGTTCATAACGACTCTAATAATAAGAATATGCCACCTTGAATGCAAAAATAGCAAGCTGCATTGTGTTGCTAAGGAACAATGGACAATGTCGTTTACTTTCCATATCTACGGACATCTGTATACAGTACTGATATGATGCATGCGGTCCAGCTGCAGCTCAATACTCAAAATGGCAATTTTGGAATTGAAAACTGTGGTTAACATTGGGAAAAGGCTTTACTTATAGTGTCTCTTTCTTCCATTAAATATAAGCATAGACGATCAACAGCTCGTTAATTAATTTTCTCAATAGCGTCATGTATTCTTTCACAGATACTTTAATATACATGTTATAAGTGAATAAAAACCAAACAAGTAAATAAATAAATTGAAAATGGCAGGTTTGATTGAAAACGGCGAAATATGTAAACGGA